>VZTM01009143.1:12792-64901 GCA_013400555.1 Jacana jacana
TAGGATCGTTTCAATGCTGTGTTGCCATTATTTAACAGGTTAGCCCTTGGTCAAATAAAGAAACAAAAATAAAAGCTCTATTCTCCTCTTCATAATCTTCATTTCTAGCCAATACCTCTGGCACCTGCTCATTCCCAGTGGTTCTCGAGTGAAGGAACTCATTGTCTTTGCTCTAAATAAACTGGAAATGTCCATACCTTCCTCTCCTGGTTGATGTTTTCAAAGCAAAGGTTGCTAGTCTCTAGTATTTGTATCCCACATGGATTGCTGCTACAGGGTAGAATCTGTGTAATCGGTGTAGTCAACCTTTTATTTTTTTCCCCCTTTTGCTTTTACTCTGCCAACACTTTGCAGGTTTGATCTCTTCTGGATATGCCAGGCTGACACTCTGTGGTGATGAACACTTCACCTTATCAGTGAAGTGTAAGGTAGTGGACTTGGTTTCCCACACCCTCCTCTGTTACTGCACTGCTTTGACAAATCGTGCCCTTGCTTTTTTCACTTGGTCAGAATCCTAATTATTTGACTATAAAGTTTTGCTCTGATTTTTGTTTTAGATATGCCAATGGAAAATTCAGTGTTGTTATTACAGTTTGTTGGGAAGATTGTCAGTTTTGATTGTCAATTGAGGCAATGCGTGTTTAAAAGAAATTTTTCATGGTGATGCTGGGCATGTATAGTGCTGTTTCAGAAGACCGGATGTGCTTCAATCCTTGTGGGATTGGTGGCTGTTGCCCTGAGCAAAAGGGAAAGATATGAGTTAAATTGGAAGGAGACAATGAATGACTAACCCATATGCTTCCCTATAAAAAATGCATCATAAATAATTTGCTCTCTAGCCTGCACAGTAAGGACACACAGGCCACCAACTGACAAAGCATCCTGTTCTGTCTGTCTTGAAATATCCTCGTGCTGTCAAGTACTCTTGGAAAGCACCTCAATCCAGTCATCGTGGGTTTTGGAGGCTCTCAGGATCTGAACCAGTTGTGGGAACCAGTGTCTGCTGTTGTTAGCTGACCTTTGCATGATAATTCTAGGGAAACATTATCAAGCAAAGGAGATGTGATTTTGGTCCCTTTTGTGCATGACACAAATGCATCTTTACCAAAAATACTTTGTAAGAAGTTTATCATCAAAATATTCCTAGTTTTTTCTAATAAACTAAATTTCTGGATAAACCCAAAGGCACAATTTGGANTCCCATGCTCAGTGTAAAAGCTGAGAGATCAAAGGGTCACATCTTTTTTTTTTTTTCAATGGCTGATGTCTGAAGAGGATCCCACGTGTTCAACTGCCTTTGATCCTGACCCATGTGTTCCTGACCCAAGATCTAGAATCCAGTTTCCATCCATTGCTGAGTCCAGTCTGGGACTGGGAATTTGTATATATTCCATCTATTTCATTATTAATTTATTTATTTAATTTTTTAATTTTAGTATTAATACTTCATTAAAGTAGTTTTGTTTATTCTAAACTCGTAAAACTTATCTCTTCCTCTCTTCTCTTTTTGAGGGGGGGGGAATGGTCCATCTGTCAGTCTGGTTTTTTGGTAAATTTAGCCGAAACCACGACAAATGCACAGCTGCCATTTGCAAACTATTCACGAGACATCCATCATAAATCTGAAAATCTGGAATTAAAGTTTCTCTCTTTCTAGGAAGACTGGGGTTGTGTTGAGAACTGCAGTCTTGTGTGCCCTAGTCTTCCCTGTATAATATATATCAGCTGTTGAGTAGAAACAATTGTTGAAAGTGGAGAGCAGTGAGGAGAGGAATTGGTGCACTGAACTCTCTGGGAAGGGCTTTCAGCTGACGTGCAGCAAATGTTGCTCATGGCTTTTCCATCACTCAGTAAAAACAACTGAGTTTCTGTAATCTTCCACAATCAAACTGGGGTTCCTCAGGTCAATAACCCGGATGTAGAGAATTGTTACGCCAAAGCACAAAAAACCCTTGCAATAACCTGTGTGACTGAAAATGTAGTGTAGACATACTCCTAAAAGCCATCCCTTGCAGAAAGTCACCTTTGGAAAGTACTAAAATCACTGACCATTAATAATGAGGCCGAGATTGCAAATTAGGCTATTCTAAATCCATCAAACAACTTTCCCAATCAAAAGGGAAAAAAATGATATATAGTCATGGTAGTGTTTTCTATCTTTATATGTTATTAATTTGTATACTTAAAAAAATTAAGTCTACTCATAGGAACACTTTATATTCTCTCAGCCTTAAAAGTGCTCTAGCTATGGCCTGCTAACTCTTATGGCCATGAAGAATGCATGTCTTGGTTATAAATGGTATCCACTTTAGCTTCATAGCTTAGAGCTGAATAAACACAGAATCACTGAATTGTACTCAATGGCTCTATTTATACTGTATTTTGTTAGCATCTGACATAAATCAAGCATGATTTGATTGACTATACCCAAAGTAGAGCTGGAATAAAATAATGAGGGTGTTTGTTAGCTGAGCTGCCAGTCTTTAGTAGTAATGACATTTAACGTAATAGGTAGCAGGTAGGTTAAAATGTGCTTTTTATTTGTTGTACATACATTTTATAAAAGAAAGATGTAGTAAGGCCCAGGGTGCAATTTTTCACACCGCCCCTCCAGATAGGAAGCTAATTAAAAACAAGGCAAAAAACTGATCATGAATGAATGCATTGGCCATTGTTTAGTGTTATACAGAACTGTACAAAAAAGATCATTAAATTCCATTCATCACTTTGGCTTTAAATTGATGCAAAAGACTTGTACTTCTGTGCATAAGGTAGAGGCTAAGTAGGAAGGGTATTAAATCAGTTTGAGAGTCTTGGGAAAGAAAACATTTAGCAAGAGAAATAATAAAGAGCAGAGTATGATAACACTGCTGTAAGGAGTGTTAGCTCGTTTGTTTTGAGTGCAATTCTGAAAGGGCAAGATGGAGGTAATATAAATGTTAATACTAAAATCCAGAGGGTTTGAAATTTTCAGTGGAAGTACTTGGTGTCACTAGTAATTTCAAGATGCATTTTTGTCATCTTGAAATTTAAAAGTCTGTTTTTAAGAAGTCTGGTGAAACAAGTTTTAGAACTAATGACTTAAAAAATTGTAAACCACTATTTTAAAGTGTACTTCAGACTAGTACTTTATGTTTCAGATTTTGAGTGGCTACTAAATTTTGCTTTTGAATAATGCATTAAAATTCTCTTCTGAAAGCTTCTCCAAGTATTGGATGGAACAGCTGAACAGTCTGTGAACAAGTGCACTTGGATACTAATTAACTGATTTGCGTAAAGCTATTTTCTACAGGCATTGAGAGGATACAATCATTATGGTCATAAAAATTGACTTCTGTTTGTTACACGCACTTCTACCGAAGTCATAAAAATTATTCTCTGCTCTCATGTGTGCATGTAGCTACAAACTGCTATTAACGCTGCCATTTGCCCTTTGTCATAAAATACTAATTGCTTATTGACCAGGTCACAGAATTCAGGCAAAAAGTGTGTCTAATACAAATAATGAAGTCTGAAAACCATCCTGCCTCATCTAACACCGCAGAGTGTGGTTCAAACACTGAAGAAAGATATTCTGGCCCTGATCCATATCCCACACCAGGGTTGTGGGTCACAGAGTGGACTGTTTGCAGTTTCATACTTAAGCTTCTGTTTGCAGGATCAGGACAATTGTTGGGTAAACATGATTTCCCTGAGTCTCAATATGGCCCCACAAAAGAGAGAACAGACCTAGCACGGGACTTGTGGTCAAACAGCCAAGCAAGTTGGATCCATGCTGCTCCTGCTGAACTTCGCCTTGTATTGTTAGATATTGCCTGTGTCTCTGATTAGGACTTCAGTGCCAAGTTGCTGGAAAAGGCAGGACATTTGAAGGGAATCAGAAGGGTTTAGGAACTGGACTGCCAATGGGTGCATAGGCTTTGAGTTTCTGCTGTATCCTGATACCTAGTAAAATCCAGTTGTCCCCAGAAGGAGAAAGTACTTGCCCAGCAACAGAAGTGAAGACAAAAGGCAAGATGATGAAGAGGAGGAGGCAAAAAAGAAACAACAGTGAGACTTTCAAACCACTAGCTTTGCAAAATGGTCATCTGTGCTGCTGTGTTTGTATGTGTGCTTTGTTCAACGTTGTGCTGGAAGCTGGGCCAGTAGATGTGAGCTTCACTATAGTGAGGGTGCACGTGGGCCTGCATGCTACTGAGTCCCCATGCAACCAGGAGGGCTGGGGGGGAAGGTATGGTCAGAAATTCTTGCTCAGAGGAACTAAAAACACTTAATGGTAGTTTTGCTGTTTTGAGAAGTGCAATAGATTCTGTCTGGAAGCTGGTGTAAAGACTTACACCCAAGTTTGAGCCTATTGGAGATAGTGTCTGTCAGCAGTTGTCTGGTTCATCGCCATGAACAGCACACCCTGTGCAGAGTGCTGGGGCAATGTTTGGACAGCAGGGAAAAGACCAGAGTCCTATTCTGTCCCTGTCCCCACTTTGGTTACTGGTGCTACAGGAGAGATCCAGCAAGAGATAAGAGCATACAAGAGAGCAGGCCACAACCTTGGTTCTCCATGCTAGAAGACGTATTAGTGAGAACAACAGCCTTTGGCACAGCGTGGTCCATCTCAGTAAATAAATGTGTGAGTTTTGAGATGTTTCAATGAGTTAGCTCTCTGAGAAAAGCCTGAGCAATGTCCAAATGTCTTACCTCATCAGAGGCAGAGACTCCCCCAGCTTCAGGGAGGCAGTGGAAGGAGAGCAGCTTTGGTCTCTTCCACTCTGTTGCTTCTAAAGCTGCCCTGCATTGTGTACTGCTTTTCATTAAGGCTGAGGGGGAAGCAATCTGATTTCTGATTAAAAAGCCATTTTTATCATACCCAGCAATGAACTGAGCAACAGTACCTGAGCACCGAATATGAGACAAAAGCATAGAAACCTGTTGCCATGCAGTTCAATTAAATGCCTGCATAACTCTGCTGTGAGCAACTTCTCAAAGGAATTTGACCCTAGAATTCTGTAGTAGAAAACAAGCAGCTCTGGATTGAACCCCTTCATAAAGATTCTTTTTTCTTCATAGAATCATAGAATGTTTTGGGTTGGAAGGGACCTTAAAGATCATCTGGTTCCAACCCCGCTGCCATGGGTAGAGACACCTTCCACTAGACGTGGTTACTCATCCTCCAATAACAATCTAATTTCTCATTCACAACCACTGTAACAGTTGCTTCACAATCTCTAAAAGGTTAAAAAGAGAAGTGCTGCAGAGAGAGTTACTTGCTGGTCAAGATCAAGTCACCAAGGGAGATATGTAGTCCTGGTTATTTTTTGGGCAGCAACATAATAGATTCTGAAGTTTATAACAAACTCATCCTTTGGGATCTCCACTTTGCTGCTAACTCAAGAGTGTTTCAGAGCTGGCTATAGCGCAGTGTCATGTGACCTGTGCAATGGCCCTAAAAAGCCATGATTTAAAAAATGTAGTCTAAAGTTAAAATCTATTTCAAGACTTGATGGACATAAGATGATTTCTATGGGCTGAACATCTTCCTTGCTGGATCAGGATGTGATGAGCACTAGGAAAATCTCATCCATGGAAAGAGTGGAAGAGACCATGAAAAACAACTGTGTGTTCTGTTCTGCTTCTATCTAAGCCTGCAATTAAGTTCTGCCAAGTGACCAATTCCTTTCTGAGTTTGAATGGGGAGGTCTTGCACTAATAACTTGGGGTTCAGGTAAGCCCTTGATCTCAGAAGGATTAACTACATGGTCCTTATGATTTTATTGCAGTGTTTTACTGTTCTGCTTGTTTCTTTAAGGTCTTAAGTTTTCACATCAGAATTATGATTTAGAGATCTTTTTTTCTGACGTTTTCAGCTGCATGGACAAAGCCTGTATTTTAGCCCAAGTCCCTGGGCTTGTAAAACACATCTTCTATTAAAATGTTTCAAGTTAAATACACATTTTTTAAGCTTCAGATGGGCACCTAAAATGCTTTTGAAATTCAGTGTGCCATAGATTGAGCAAGATTATAATGTACCAGTAGTTGCTGTTTAGAAAATTGATGCAATTTCATTTAAGACAGAATTTACAAAGCTTTGTAGAGTTATGTGTGTTTAAAACACACATATTTTATTAAGAATTGGGTATCTTACTCTTTTGGGTAGTTTTGAAAATATCAGCCTAAATTTTGTTTAGAATTATTTGATACTTTGTTTAAGGAAATCTATCCATCATCCTTTTACAGGGTAAAATGCTTTTCTTGGAGCTGTGAGGTAGAAGCCATTGTTTATATGAAGAACTCTTTCTCTTTGCTTTATTTTCCCTGTTCTTTGTTTCTCTTTTGCGGTGCATTTACCTCAGTGGTTATTACCATGGTGTTCAAGTCAATAGAATGTCCATTGTCCTGTATAATATAGTCCTATTTTTTTCACCCACAGGCTTTGATTTTGATCTGGGCACCTCCACCACAATCCCATACTTAATAATTAAAATCTTCATTTTTTTTTTTCACAAGTTCCCTATTTTCCTTTCTGATGCATTCTCATACTGTGAATTGTTCCCTGAAGCCAAATCTATACATTTTATTGTTATGTGAATATTCTGCTCATACTAGATATTACACTTTTACTTCTCATTCAATAAATATCCATGACATTCAGCTCAGCAATAGGTATTAGCCTGTCAAAACACTAATTTATGATAAGAATAGTGTAATATCAATAGGTTTATGGATCAGAAATGTGTAAATATGAAGTTCGTGTGGTGGCATTTCTGTGAGTTAAATTCTGTTGAAGCCAACATTCTTTTCCAAAATTTAGTGAGTGCTGTTTTACCTCTTGTTTCAAAGCAGATTTGAAATGTGAGGCGATACATGAACTTAGAAGACTCTTCTTTGGATTTTTTCCTTATGCATTTCATGACAATGTATAAGCCATCAAGTTGTTGAGGATGAAAATACATTTCAGTTACTTCATTGGGATATAGCTCAATATTAACTTTCTGCTCTGCTGTCTTACTGAAGAATGCCTGTTCCACTGACAGTTCATTTAGATATTGTCATGGTACTGGAAGCTTTAAAGGGGTTAATGAGGTATTTATTCCATTATTGTTATTGGAAATTACAGTGTCTAGAACACTTACACAAGAAGATTAAAGATAGATGCTTTAGACCACTTTCTGTAGTCTGATAGGCCATTATTTTCTGGTTCATAACACAAAATAGTACTTTTCATCAAGGAGCTCATATTCTCTAGATGATTCAAAAATTCACAGACCAAAACCAATGTGAAGTATTAAGTTACTAATACTTCTTTAACCCCAAACAAGTTATAATGCAAATGTTGAAATTGTCACACATTTCTCTCCGTGAAGTCTGAGAAATTGGAGTAGACCTCCCCTAGCCTGGATTCTACTTAAAGCTTAGACATGGCAAACTCTGTTTGTTGCTTCTGATGGTTTGAATTATTTTGCAGAAGATCTAGAACTTTGGTTTTGAGTATAGTTTTGCTATTTTACAGTGGTTCCTGTGGGTGATGAGCAACTATTTCACACTGGAAGGAGAGAGTAGATGCTGTCTGACTTGTGTGGCGTGTTTGAGATATTTGGGATACTGGCCATGTACGCTTCATTATTAGCAGAAAGTGCCAGCTGTAGCTTTTTAGTTCTGAGGGCCAGGAAACCGTTTTATAGCCCTTCAGCCTGATCTGTTCATCCGATGTGGGGACCTGGAAGGGCTTTCTTGATGTTTGAGAATTAGTGCAGCCAATCTTTGTAATATCTTTCCTGCTCTACTGGTATAAATTGGAAAATAAATGTTGCAACCAGTTGTTTCTCTAAATGATAGGTAGCTCCTTGTAACTAGATCCTGAGTATATGTCTAACAGCAGCTGAAAGAGGTACACCTGGAGAGAAGCACATCTCCATCTTTGCAGGTAGTCAAAAACCCACCTGGGTAACATACTCTAGGTGATCCTGCTTGACCAGGTGATCCTTCTTGAGCTGCTTGACCCTGCTTGGGCAGGGTGCTTGGATGGGATCAGCTCCTGAGGTTCCTTCCAACCTCAACCATTCTGTGTTTCTGTGAAGCACCCTTGAAGTCTCACGTGCTCCTTGGCACCCCTGTTTGCACAGGACGGGGTGGAGGCACAGCATGGGATGTGCACCAGAAATCTCAGGGCACCTGTGCATGAAGCAGCTGTCTGTCCATCTCCTAACAGTGGGATATTTTTTTCCCCACGCTATTTGTTGTGAATCACTAAGTGTGGCAGTGTTTAGTCCATTACTCCGTCTTTGCCTGGATACATTTAAGGGCTTCATGGCCCAGGTGCATGTTATCCATACTGAACTGCCCTAGGTGCAGCACCTCAGTGTCACCCAGGGTGTCTCCGACTGAGCCTGTGGATGGGTATAGGGCTCCTGACACAGTTTGGTGTCTTCTCCTCTAGAGCATCCTTCCCTCTTTGCCATAGCGTTTTCTTCCTAGGTACTCACATCCTATAGTCAATTACATGTTAGAAAGAAACTTTGGCACATCAGAGATGAGAAAATGGACTTTGCTTTAGAGGAGAGGTTCAGTCAACATTTACATGCCAAACCTTACAGTAATCCTTGAAAGACAGCAAGATAACGGGCCGCAAAACAATATGGCCTAGAGCCAAGATGTATTGGGAGGTATTCATGTAGCAGAAAATAACTTCACTGTAACAGAAATTAGGCTTGTTTTCATACAGTAATCCAATGCATAATCTGATGCATTCCTGCAAAGTGACTTTAACATCTTGAATATTATTTAGGAAAAAGGAAACTTCGACTGAGTAAGTTTGTGCTTAAAAACAGAATAAACCCAAACCATTTCTGGATTTGGGAGTTGGGATTATTTTTTTTTCCATTTATGAAGTGGAGATACGTTATAAATCGGGGGAAAAAAAAGTATTTGTAGATGATACACAGCTAGCAATACCAGTTTCTACTGGCCAGTACAGCTGTGTGACTATTTCATCTTCCATGGTAACTTAAACACAAGAAAAAAGCCTTTACAGTTCAGGGCACTGCTGCCTGGTCAGAGATTGAGTGGGTTTGTAATAATTCATAGACCTTTCACTTTCATTTTTCTAGTGCTGAGGAATTATATTCTGCTATTAAAATAGCTGTGTGAAGTGCCTGGTAGAGTGTGTATATTCTACCTTCTCAAACAAATAAATAGAGCGCAGTGGACAACCGGGAGTTCTTAATGACAGATATTCTAAAGAATCCAGATGGCTTGAAAGAGAATAGCTTTGTGTTTCCTCTCATTCATTGGTTGTTTTTCAGGTAGGGTCCCTTAAAGGACATAGGCTAGCAAGCACATTTATCTTCTTTGGGCACTAGCCACACTTGTTTTTCCTTTTGTGCTAATTAAGAGCAAGACAGCCTTGTAGTGGAGCATGAATCTGAAATCCTTAAGTGGCTGCAAGGCTGGATAAAGCACTGGGTATCAGCTGCCAGATCTGTGCGTGAAAGGCTTGAGAATGTCCTGGGCGGGCACTCTGCAGTAGCGAGTGGACACAGTTTGTGGGCCGTTCAGGCAAGCATAGAATCTACACAGTTATTCAATGGCATCGGTTTTAATACTGTTGGCCATGATGACAGTATCTGGAGTACAAGCAACCCTGACATGGAGAGCTTTGTAAAGCTCGTGGGAATTTCTGGTGCTCCTTCATTTCCAGAGTCAGAACTCTACCTCGTGTTTTTCCTTTTTATTTTTGGAAAGTAGTGATTTCCGTGCTCGACTGGCAGAAGCCTAGAGAAGAAAATGAGTGTTTCTGCTGGAAATTTCATTCTTAAGGGTAGGTAATGTTTGTTTGAGACTTCCAGCTGTAATAGAAAATGCTTCCATTAAAAGTAATTGGAAGAAGTCAGTCTGGAGAGATTTGACTTTTTTGGGTTTTGACTGGTTTGCATGTATGTAATTGCAGCAAATTGTAGACCCAGCACAGGGGTCTTGGGAGCAAGGAGAATGTTGGAGACCCACAACCAGTAAGAATAATCAGGACCAGATCATGTCAAAAACCAACATTTTGGTTGGATGTTCAGGTTATTTCCAGAAATATATCATGGCTCTTATTCCCCAACTTAAAACTCCTCTGCTCAAAGTAAAAGAAAATCCGAAAGGAAGTAGCCTGTTTCTAAGCAGTTTCACTTGTCAAAAGAGGCATGGGGTTAAAAGAATATAATAAAAAAAATAAGATAAAAAATGCATGCCCTGCTCTTTGTCTCTTTAGATTCCAGTTTCTCCATCAGAGGGCACAGCCTTATATTCTCAGCCCTTCATTAGGGATAATAAGGTGTTGGCCTTGAACTTTCATAAAAAGTCCCAACTGCAAAGCTTTGTGCAGACCAGGGAACGTAATTCACTGTTGTCCACAATATAAGCTGAGATTTGTGCACGCCAAGGCCCATGCATGTTCCCAATAACAATGTCATGCTCTTATTGTCATCCTCATAAACCTTCAGACAAGTCTGCAAAATATCTATTCATTCAGTATTCTCTTATTTTTTTCCTCTTCCTCTTTTTTAATAAACCCTAAATCTTGCCCTTGCATTTTACCGACTGATAAGTGTCCTGACATTGCAGGACCTGAGGTAGATTGTATCAACCTTCATTCTTTCCCTTGCATGTGTAGCCTTGCAATATGTGACATGCCATTCATAATATGAGCGGGAGTGTACAATACAGAATACCAGTCTTTTGTTACTGGATGGAAAATGGAGCTCAATTTTTAAATTGATTTTGGGAGAAGGAGGGAAGAGACGAAATGGGTATTAATTTCTGCTGCTAGTAAAGCCCTTCACTTTCAAATTTATAGAAGTGCCCATCTTTGGAGCTCAGGCTCAGTGTCTGTCTCAAGCCAGTGAAGCTGCACTGGTTCCCACAAGCAGTACATCAGCCCTCTGAGTTACTTCTACACAAATTATAAATTCCCATACAAAGAACATAGAATAAATTTTGCTCTGTGAACTGGCAGCCTAGTGAGTCAAGCCCTTTTTGCTGGTCATGTCATCTCATGTCCATAAGATACAATCCTGATGAAGTCACTGGAGTTGAGCAAAGTTATAAATATTTTGAAGGAAAAGCTGGGCTTGATTCTGCTATATTAAGCTCCTGCATGTGAAATTATCCCATCCTGTGTGTTTACAGCTACTATACTTTGTACAGATGACACCAGTATTTTTACAAACATTTTAAGGCCAATTACTAAATTTTACATGTTAAACTGTCATAAATCAAGAGTTACGCCACTGAATTCAATGGTGCTAAACAAGTCTCAGGATGCTGTAAATGAAAGAACATGCATAAGCGGTGCGGCCTAACAGGAAAATGGAGCTTCTAGTTCAAACATTATTTCAATTACGTTTGGGATTGGTTTTATCTATGTGGTATATAGGACAGATCTTCAGTTAGACTACATTGTTCGCATTTTACTGATGTTCCTGGAGGGTGGACAAATTAAACAATTTGGCTATATTTTTGTTTTTTCTGACAGCATTATGATTTAAAAACATTTTGGTCTCGTTTGTGTGCTGGGACAACCTTGTGTTTAGTTTATCTAAAATTTTTTGAATGTTTAGCCACTTTGCATATACACTTGCTGCATCTGCAGCTGTAAATCACACTTTGCCTATTAGGATTGCTGGAAGAAATCCTTTTGGCTGCAGTAGTTCTGCTTACAAATACATGATGGAATGGTCAATGCTGAAAGCCTGTGCTGGGGAATGCTGCAGCCTGGGAGATCTGGAAAATAGTTTTATTTCCATAACATGCAGAATAATATGTCACAATAATATTAATCATTAAGAAAACAATTGAAATAATAGTTTTGCTAGGACATAGTGCTATATGTCTCATTTATAAAAAAATCACACATGACTTCAGTAGGAAATTAGTTCTTTTAGATTAAATTTTTCTACATTGACTGTGTATATTTCATACAGTGCAACTTTTTTATTTTATTTTATTCTTTTCATTTTATTTTATTTTACTTTTAGTGTTTTAGATATGGAACCTTTTGTATTTTTATTTACTAATCTCTGAAGAGGAAAAGGAGATGTCTGCAAGAACTGTATGCAGAAATGCATTCTGAAAAGCAAGAGCAGGCTCAGGCTGAATTTCATGATCCCTGTGAAATGCTTTGCAGTTTTTGGGAAATCTTCACAATGCCCCCTCTTGAGGGCATTGACTTTTGTGAGTGCTGGGTCATGGCCAGTTTTCTGTGGCTGGCAAATCAGGTGTCTCAAGAATAGAGTACTGAACGTTTTGCTTTGAAAGAACCAGCTTGAGCAGCCATTTCTGCTCATTGTGTTAAGTTGTGTCTGTTTCATTGTGCATCTGGAAAGAAGTTTAATAATTTCATTGGGAAGTTGTTTACATCCACCCCAAACAACTTCTGTGACTATCAGAAAAGAAACAAAACTACAAAGTGCCTTCTCATTTCCTTAGACTTATTCCCCAGGCCATGGCTGCAGCACATTACTGTGATGATGGGAATTTCATGACTAATAACTGTATCATTAAAAAGCTCAAAACTAATCACTGGGTATTGGTATACTTGAAGCAGTCTTGCTTGTTTAAAAAATTGATTAAATTCATCTGTAGGCAGAATATCCAGTGCAAGAAAAGAAATCTGAAAGAAAATTGACTTTGATTCCTTGTAACATTAAAAAAGTGATGATCGTTCTTTCCCCCCTACCAGTATGTAATCAAACATGAGCTATAAGATCAGTAACAAAATTATTTTGCTTTTAGCTGCTAGCATACTTTGCCCAAACCAGAGCTTATAAGGCGAGCACTCTTGACCTATTTTCTGTGGTTTGCTAGGTTTTCAAGAATGAAAGACAGGAGCCAGAGTGGCTGCACCAAGAAGCTCATGGAAAGCAATAAGTGATCTCAATCTGCTCTGTGCAGTGGAGAATCAGCTGTGAACAACTTCAAGACACCCTAGTCTCCAAGCTATGCATGATTTATGGGGGTATCTAACCCTAAGAGCAATGTGAGCAGACCACTGCAGTGATTAAATCCTATTTGAATGTTTTGTTAGGATAGTTCATGACAGGACAAAGGGCTCCTTATTCCCTTGTGACAACAACTCACACACAGCCTTCATCCCTTGGCTTTCTCTGTACTAATCACCCCGAAAAGCTAAATAACAGAGGTTTCTGAAAAAGCCTGAAGGAGTCGTCCTAAGGCAAACAGTTAATGCCTGATCTCCCAGACATGGGGCTAATTAACTGAATCTTTTAAAACATCATGATGGGGATTTTCTGCTTGCAGGTATTATCAATTATCCCATGAATTCAAGAGCTGCAATTCCTGGTAATTAACAAGATGTATTCATTGCAGAGGGTAGGACTGCACAAGGGGAATAGTTGTTGCAAACGTGAAATTCTCAAGTTAAATTGTACCTTTGAATAAAGGAGATCCCTACATTGAGGATCTAGACAAAGAAGTGAAAGATGCTCTGTGCATGATACACAGAGATAGCAAGTGATAAGGATATAAGGAATAAGACAATCAGATAAATTACACTACCAGACTGGCATCTGCACACTTCTGCACACGTTTGCTTGTGCAATGCCGTCATACACATTTTATGTCTTTGGGGTAACGGAGACATGGGCAACTACCAGTGTTATCAGATGCCAGCTTCACAGATGCTGGGAGAAAGTTGTCATGCCTAAAGTCATCCTAAGTTTTAGTTTAACTCAGTGAGAGTGAGTTGCAGGTTGTGCGAGCTGGAAATGGCAGGTTAGCAGGGATTGTGTGCTGCTAACAGCTAACACTCATCCTAGGCTGTGGGACACTGGAAAGCTGTACCTAATTTGGGACTCAGTTTTCAGACCTAGGAAGCTTAAAGTGGAAATTATTTGATTGTATGGCTAAAGCACTTTAATCGTAGCTTGATGCCAGACTAGTTACTGAATTAACCCTGGGCTGCACAAAATAGGTCTGTCAGTGACTATGGATTTAGATGGTTATAGGCAACTGGCTGTGAAGATCATCGATCATAGAATTGTCTAGGTTGGAAGGGACCTTTGAGATCATGTAGTCCAACCATCAACTAACTCTGATAAAAAACAACAACCCATCACTAAACCACATCACTAAGCACTGTGTCAGTTTGTCTTCTAAATACCTCTAGGGATGGTGCCTCAGCCACTTCCCTGGGCTGCCCATTCTAATGCTTAATAACCCTTTCAGTGTAAAAATTTTTCCTAATATCCAGTCTGAACATCCCCTGGCACAGCTTGAGGCTCTTTCCTCATATCCTATTGCTTGTTACTTCAGAGAAGAGAATGATACCCACCTCACTACAACCTCCTTTCAGCTAGTTGTAGAAAGCTATAAGGTCTCCCCATCAGCCTCCTCTTCTCCAGACTGAACAACCCCACTCCCTCAGCCTCTCCTCATAAGGTTTACTTTCCAGACCCCTCACCAGCTTTGTTGCCCTTTTCTGGATCCAGTTCAGCACCTCAATGTCTTTTTTGCAGTGAAGGACCCAGAACTGTACACAATACTCGAGGTGGAGCCTCACCAGTGCAGAGTAGAGGGGGAAGATCACCTCTCAAGTCCTCCTCACCATGCTGTTCCTGATACAGGCCAGGATGCTGTTGGCCTTCTTGGCCACCTGGGCACACTGCTGGCTCGTGTTCAACTGGCTGTCAGCCAGCACCCCCAGGTCCTTTTCTACCAGGCAGCCCTCCAGCTACTCTTCCCCAAGCCTGCAGCGCTGCTTGGGGTTGTTGTGATCCCACAATTAAGCTTTGGGCTCAAACATGAAGACAAGTTATTCAGCATGGGGTCTATAATTTTTCTTTCAGAGTAATAAGCTTTCTCTTCTTCACATCTCTTATTCAGTTGTTAGATGCTACTGAAAGTGAGACGCACAACTAACGGCCTTCCCCGTGTTCAGGACCAAAGGGAGTATTCCTCTGCAGCGGTAAGGAACAAATGAATACATTTATTGTTTTTTAAATCTGTCATGATGAAAAATTCATAAAGAATAAAAAACACAGGATGCTCAAAACCTGCTCACCCAGTAGTAGAGTTACACTAAAGTTTTCATGCAAAAATTCAGATCTGTGCTTATGTGGGTGGGCCCTGGGACAGACTAATCCTGGCCTCGGATGGATGTGATTGCCAGTTTACCCCTTTTCTTGCTTATTCTGAGTGAATGCAGCAGTGGTAATACAAACAGGATGATGTTTTTAGCTCATCTCAAGAGGTTTCCAAAGCTGCATGTTACAAATTATTTGTGATGTTGCCACAAATGGTTAAGTTACTGACTGTGGATATGGGTTGATTTTGCGAACTGTGGGTGGTGTTTCTGAAAGCTGGAAGTGTCAGTTTCAAATTATTCAGCTGGTAGAATATATTTTGTTAACTAGGGATGCATTAAAGAACTGAAAGCATGAAGTGGTCATTCAGCACTGACAACTGGCCTGCAGAAGTTTGGATGATCACATAGTTGTCAGTTTTGCTATTCAGAAGCATATATCTTTCAGGCAAGGTAGGGTAGGCTTAGCATGGCCTCCAGCTGCACCATGACGCCACTGTGAATGATGTCTTATTACTGACCTGAACTGATTATTCAGAGTGATTCTTGTTATAGTTAAACTCCAAGACCTAACATCACCGGGCAGACAGTCAGTGTTTTAAATCTTAACAGGTAGTACAGTTTAGACCAGCCAAAAGAAAATTATCTTTGAAATTTACTCACTGTAAACTTTCAGAAATTTATGATTCAATGAATCAGTTTTTCCATCAGACCCTCGGACTTATTTTATCCTCCATGACATTTAAATTGCACCCCTGATGCAAATGTTACCCAGAACTTCTAACTTGGGTATGCTTTTGCTAAAAGTGAAGTCAGCAAATTGTTCTCACATTTGACTTAGTATTTTATCTTTCAGTGTGGCCTGTGCCGATCCTGCTTGTGATTAAAGTCAGCAACATTTTCCTTTTGGCAACTCCTAAAGGAACTACCCACTATCTGGGACTGGATCCTTGTTCCACTATGGACCAAAGCCATATAGAGAAGACTCAAGTATTGCAAATCAGAAATGCGTTTAACCAATGTTTTGAATTGGGTCCCAAGAGATTTTTCTTTTGTTTTCTTTCATTTTACTCTGTCCCATTCTCTGATTTGTTTTATATTTTAATAGGCCGAAACAAGCACAGACATACACACACGTGGCACATCTGCAGTCACTAGTGAGCAGGGTAACGATGACAATCTTTTTGTCTCAAGATTTACATATTAAATAATTATATGTTTCTTTCCTTAAACACATTTTCCTCTGTCTTTCCTCACCGCAAAGTAAAGGGGAGGGACGAGTTGGGGATGATTTTTTTTAATTTGTTTTTTCTTTTTTTTCCTTAAATCAGCTCGGGGTATATTGCTCTGCTTATGTGCAATTTTAGTTCCTTGCACCCTGTTAACATAGACTCTTAGTGTGGCTGGTGAGTTTTAAAATCATCTTGGAGTGCTTCACTGGACTGAAGAAATAATTAATTGAAGGCTCTCAGCACGTGCTAAGTAGCTTGGTTGAGTCTGAAGATCTGAACAATTGCTTTGTTTTTTCCTTTCCTTATCACCATTAGCCATTTTCACTGGATAGAGATACAAAATAACTAGCCTTTACAGTGAGCCATTAAACTGTCATTTGGGCAACTGTGCATGAAGAGGCATCAGATAACGGTCAGTGCTGGAGTAGAACAGGGTTTGTGAATCATAGCTGTCTCCACTGTACTTAAATCACATTCACCACTGGAGCAGTCAAGGGTTTCATTAAAGGGAGAAGCATTCATCTAGAGAAATATATCCAAAAAATGAGAGTAAATAAAAGCCTTACATTTTTCTCTATTTCTCTTCATGTTTTATTTACCACAGTGGGGGCTTAACAAGGTAGCAAATGTAAAGAGCGGTGAGATAACCATGCAGAAGAGGATTCTGAAAATGAACACGGTGACATTTTAAAAGAGATGTTCCACACTGGGGCAGATTTAGAGGTTTTTTTATTTACACAGCACTTAGGGGGATGGTGGAGGGGAAGTTGTGAATATATTTCAGTGGGTAAAGTGCAAAACTGACTAAAAAAAATAATCCACCTTTGCAGAGACATACATCTGGAAAGAGGAAGTAATTTCTGTTGAGAAATAGGATTTCTCCTCCAGCACTTATAAAGCATGTAGAAAATAAAAAGTCATTTTCATATTATTGGTTCTAATTAATTATGTGATGCTGCTTGAAAGGTGCTAATTACTGCACACACAAAAATTGCAGTCTTTGCTCCCAAAGAGCTTGCAGTTTAAATAATGAAGGTCTCTCCAACTGAACAAAACCCAGAAAGCACTGCAGGGACTTAGGGTGAGGGGAAGGGGCAAAGGGCCAGGAGGCTACAACAGCACACCCATGTGCCTTCTCCACTGTGTCTCTGATGCTTATGATCTGTGTCTCTGATGCTTATGATCTGGGTCTCTTAATAATGTAAAGAAAAAGGGCGGGCGGCAGGGACAGAGGGGGAAGTTTGAAATGGGATGGCAGAGGGGAAAAGGTTTTACACACAGAAGGTGAGGGGCAGAGAGCCTGGGTCTGAATTATGTGACGGTGAAAGTGCAAAGAGCCTGGGGTAAGGAGTAAAGCAGAAATGCATGAACAGCATTCAGGAGACCTAGACCTGCCTGGAATCTGCATGCTGAATGCAAGTGTGCTTTCCTCTGCCATCTTCTTTCTGCATTGCTTTGGCAAGGTTTCTTTTCAGAGAAAAGCACCCTGACCCTGACTCCCCAAAGAGGGAAATCCATGAACCACTGCTCCTTTGGTGCAAAACTGTAACCCTTCCTAAGAAATGACAGGGCTGAAACTTCCCTCACTGCTGCTAGAAAAAGGAGAATAATTAACCTATCCAGTAACTCCTCATCAGAGCAGGTCACTGCTCCTGGCACAGCAGCATTGACCAAATTTTCCTCTTTTCTAGTTGGAAATGGTGATCGCCTGCCCCTAATCTGTTTGTCACGGAAGAGGGCTCCTTTCACCCTCCGGAGCAGCCCATCATTCCCCCTTCTTGGAGAGCCCAGCCTTGTTACCAGTGCTCTGCAAGCAGAGGGGAAGAGCTCTGCATGTCCTCTCTCACTGTGCAAGCATAACAGGCGGCAAGATTTATCCTCGGGGCCTCACATTCAGCCCTCTCTAATGTAATCACCAGAAGCTGGGCTTTATACAGCAGTCTCTTAAACTGATGGCCAGAAATCACATCACAAGCCTCCTCTGAGCCACTTGCACCACGTCCTTTGCTGCCATGCATTGTCATTGGTGTAAGATGTTTGCAAAATGCTGTTGAATTCAGGATGGCAGGGCTTCACTCGGCTTTTCGTGCCTTTGAAGGAGTCAAACTTGCAAGAAATGTCAGACCCTGACTTTAATAGTATCCCAGCCACTTTGGGGCCTGGCTGTCTGAGCTTCATGGACCTACGTGTTTGGGGTCTAGTTCTCCGCTTCGGTCATAGAGCAACCGAAAATACTGAATGGTTCAACTGAAACCCTGCATTTGCAAAAATAAATTGGCTCAAAACCAAATATTACCTTTGTTACTTAGTTCTGTGTCTCCGTATGTCCCCCTGCCTCCAGCTGGTCTCAGAGGTCGACATATAAACTATATGGTCATCTTTAAAAACAACTGCTTGAAAGGGCATTGTAGAGAGGTTGGTGCTGGTCTCTTCTCATGGGCAATCAGTGATAGAACAAGAGGGGATGGCTGCAAGCTGCAGCAGGGGAGGTTTAGACTTGACATTAGGAAAAAATTCTTCACAGAAAGAGTGGTCAGTCATTGGAATTGGCTGCCCAGGGAAGTGGTAGAGTCACCATCCCTGACTGTGTTTAAGACTAGGTTAGGTGTGGTGTTGGGGGATATGGAGTAGGGGAGAACTTGTAGAGTAGGGCTGATGGTTGGACTCGATGATCCCAAGGGTCTCTTCCAACCTAAATGATTCTATGACTAGCTGCCTGCCAGCACACCCTGTGGGGAGCAGTGCTGGAGCAGACCACCCCACTTACTACAGTTTGCTCCTGAGCACTGTTTTGCTCAGGCTGTGTTCATCATCATTGGTGCATGGGATGATTGTCCTGCATCGCACTGGGCAAGGAGGAGCTGCAGGCAGGCACAAGTCGGGGGAAATTGTGGTGAAAGGCTTGACCCATTGCACATGGATCCCCGGTCCATCAGCAGAGTCTGGCTGAAATCTGGGCAACTGCGCAAATGTCCTTGAAGACCCACTTACAGAATCTGGGTCTGCCCATTTGTGATGCCACAAGCTTCATAAGCATCAAAGGGAGATGGCACTCTCTGAGATGGAAAATGTGGCCCTGACTGGAGTGGGCCAAATACCCACGCACTTGAGCTTTGGGCAGTCAGACTGGGGAGGTGAGCGGTTTCCTCTGAGCCTTTGCCTTTCTTTGAAACAAAACTAAAAAAACCCTCCCAACGCCTATTTTTTACTTAAGAACTAAGAAGACTCAAGGATATAATTTGTAAAAATTAATACTAGACACAATCTAAGCAGTAACCTAATCAGTAAAAATTTCTGTTGTACTTGGAGCTGAGAAAGCCTGGACTTTGAACAAAACCCCCATGGCTGTGAGCTGGGCCAAAAATTTCAGCCCCGAAACTAGCATTTCTTGTTGCCTCATCTTCTTGCATCAAATGTCAGGTAGAGTGTTTCTGTTCCAGTGCACAGCCCTAATTCTACTCTGCAGCGTTTCAGGGCTCTAACATTGTAAAATGTAGGTTCAAACATGATCTTTTTCCATAGGAATGTGTTAAACAGGCCATGAAAAGCCAGCATGATCAAAAGATGTTCTACAAAGTATTGATATTTCACTGCTTCTTACCTTGAGCTTCTCCAGTAATTCACCATATCAGAAATACAATATTTGTAAGTTCTTTTTCATAAAGGTCTTTATGGGTTTGGAAATTTAAACACCGCGAAGCTGAAGTTGAATTGGAAACCAAAAGTCTCTAAGCTTGTACATCTTAGAAAAAAAAAATTCAATTAAGTGGGATTTTAGCTGTTTCAATAAAATTGGACTCTCCCTTTTCAAGATAAGGGTCCTATAGAGCTGAAGCAACCTTTATGTGGCAGGAATATCCACTTCTACTAAACGTATAATCCTAGCTCAGGATACAATACACACAACAGGAAATCAATGTATAGTAGAATCAATTTGAAAATATAAAATAAACTAATATATGAGTGGAAAATTGACTTCCTATGGATTAAAAGCAGCACAAATGGTAGAAAAATCTGGCTTTTTAACAGGATGAGGTGGGTGGTAATAATAATGCAACTGATTAACTAGCTGGACTCAAGCTGCTGTGTGTGCACATAGATTTTTTTCTTTGGTAAAAGGATTCAAAGAGGAAATAATTTATTGGTGCACTTTGCTCAGTGTTTGTCATTGAAAGGATGCAAAGTGTGTACAGCACCATGAAAAAAAGGGGGAAAGTAAAAGATATGGAATGTATTATTTAAAATATCAACACCATAAACAGTGTAGGATTACTGCAGCAATCCCATTATAGCTGTGGGGATATATAAATGTTTCCATTACGATTATCATTGAGGAGTTTATAATTCAGCCATTGAGATTTTTATTTTTTAAGGAAATTTAATGTTTGTGTAATGTGCTATACTGACACTCTGGAAACTGGAAGTCTGGTATTTGCTGCCAGAACAGATACAATCGGACATTTAAAGAAAGCAGCCCCGAGGCTGCCCAGTGCCATCCTCAGTCCTGCTATTAGCAGGTCCTTCTACATCAGATGCTTCAGGCCTTTTTTGGTCATTGATACCTCCCTGGTGATTGCTTTCATGGAAGACAAAGTAGGAACAAAATAGATTGAGACTAGAAAGCTATTCAACATAGGCCATAGGAATGAATGTTAGGTTTCTCCATTTTTGACACAATGCAAAATGACACCATAAAGCTCATGTTTAGGAAAAATTATTGTGTTTGATCTCAGGATGGAGAAAAAGAGCAATCACCCTTCCTGAGGCTGAGCTGCTGTCTCTTAAGATCCTTCCAGACCAATGCTTGAGGCAGACCATGCACTATTTTTTACCCCTGGGCAATGCTTCCTGACTTCTGGGGACCCAGAATGAAGTATCCAAATGACTTCAAGTAAAATATCTGAGCCTAATTAGGACAGCACAACATATCTGCAGACTGCCCAGTACAATGAAATTTAGTGATGAGTACTCCTGCCGATTTCATCAGTTTAAAACACTTCTACTTGATACAGTCAGCATCTATTGTGGATGTAGCCATGATATAGCCAGTGGGGCTGTACAGTGACATGGCTTCTCTCCCATCATGTGCCTGAGAATACACAAATGAAGTGGGGCTTTGATCCAACTGGAATTATGTCTTCATTGGAATATGGGACCAATGCTTAGTATCACAAGACCAGAACTCCTGACATGTCCAAAAAACAGCTGGGCTCAGGTCATGAACTGGAGTGTCTCACAGTCATAGTGAGTTAATATGAAAGTCCATTATCATTCTAATTCTTGCTGGCATGGAGTTGAATGGAATACTGTTATTTTAAAATCCTTTATCTGCATTTTTCTTTTATTTCTCATCTCACAAGAAGGACTTGTTAGCAATATAGGAAGGGGGAAGGAGATTACTAGCACTGGACCAATCCATTTGGATGGAGCTTCATGAGCTAGGGCAGTTAGATGATGTACGGGCATGCAACATTTCTTCCTGATCCTGGATTCAGTCATCAAAAAGTGTGCTTGTGCAAAGTCACAGACTGGATCAGACTAACAACCAGTAGACTACTGGGCTCTTATTAACTTTATTAAGTTGTGCTGTGAATAGATCTTTTCTTTAATCCTTGTGTACAGGAATGTGTAATCATGATGTATATGGGGTGAAGTGATGTTATTTTAGATTAATATCTGATAACATTTAAACTAGAATTTGTTCCTCTCCACAGAATGGGTTTGGCACCTCTGACCTAAATTTCATGTCCTGAGAAAAAGATAGACAGTGCACAGGTCCTGCCATCCAGAAGGGGTGTTACTGGGTAAGAGTATTTCAGGTTGTTGGAATGGTTATTCTTTAGTGCTAGATTTATTCTGTTGCCTACACGTCAGGTAACAAACAGCTATTCCTTTAAACTGATCTTGACATCAAGAAGAAAGTAGTCCAGATTTTTCTTTGTTTGTAGGATTGCAACATAAACATTCACAGCTGTCAATGATCAAGAAAGTGCCTTGCAATCTGTATTCGCTACAACTGGCAGATCATTTTGTACTCAGTAATTCCATGGCACTTTTCACTTTGCTTTATAAGGGTCGAGGTATCTCTGAAAAAAATGCATACCTAGAGAATATATATATTTTTAATGAAGACTAAATCTGTTAAACCTTCCAATTGAGAAGTGATGAAAACCCAGTTTGGTATCTTAAACAAGTCAGATAACCAAAAAAACAGTAGAGACTTTTAACACCTTATTAGCTGCATTAAGAATTGTTACTGCAATTGATGTTACCAGGATATGTGATGTATTCACATAATGAACTGCTTTTCAGCCATCCTGAGATGTCTCATATGTCAGTCTGGAGGCTGCGATTCTCCAAACAGATAGGAGTAATGAAGGTGTGTCTAGCACTAACTGAGCATGGAGTGCATTTTAAAAAATGAAAACAATAATCATGCTAAATAGGACTGTTGGTTGAAGCCATTAGTATCTATCAGATGAGCTGTAGAAGCACTGACAGAAATAGTTTAATATATTGTCAAGGGTGTTTTCTAAAGTGTTTCAACTCTATAGGGTCTGAGAGCCTTCAGAGGGCTGGCTGAGCCTTTTATTGCTCTCCTGTGTTCCATTCCTTTCTCAGGGACAGCAAAGGTTAGGATGTGGGAGTGCCACCCCATGTGGCTCTGAATGGGTTGAGCACCTAGTTGCCTAGTTGTTTGAGCTCCAAGGGAGCTTCTTGTACCTACAGAGGTTGAACAGGTCCCCACATCCTCCATGCACAGCCTGTGTTGGCCATGCCTGTGTTGGCTCATGCCTTCTGCAGTGTTTATGCATGGGGATACAGCTCTGTGTGTCTGTCATGTAATACTTCAGTTAAAGGGGAACATGAGCAGAGGAAACATGGAAATAGCATTGCAGGAAAAACTTGGAGATATTCTTCAGTGCTGAGGACAGCTAGCAGCACTGAAATCTACCTCCTCCATTCAGGTCAGTAACAATTTATGCCCACATTCTCCCTGGTTTTCCATAAGAGGTAGGTGATTAAATTTATTAGAGGCAAAGAGCTATATTAAGGAACATACACCTCGTTGTTGCAATGAAGTCTTGGGTGGGAATATATTTTGTAGTCACACTGCTGAAAATTACTATTTCAAGTGTTAATACTGAGCAGGAATAAATGTTTTGAAGAGGCACATACATCCAAGGAAACCTTCTCAACCATGAATATTAATAAAGCCTGACAGATCTTGCCTGACAGATGACCGGCTCCGCTCTATCCATTGCGCTGCAACGTGTTCTTGAGCCTTGCTTTGTCAGCAATAAACGTCAGCTTGCCTAAACCTCACGTTAGCGTAAGTTGCAGCACTGTATACATGAAGCATATGAGCAGCTTCTGAAAATCCCTGTGCCACAGCGTAGGTGCATTTTGGTGTGTGGCTCCCAGCCCGCTTCCCGCTCATCAAATGATTCTCTGGAAATACCTGGGGCAATACATATGGACCCGGCACTATGTTAGATGATAAAAACGTTCTTGTAGCAGGACATGCTGCTTGCACATCTTGCTGGTGGGTACAAGGTAGAGAGATCTTGGAGAGGAGATAGATGTTTGATAGAATGTCCTGTAAGGTTTAATCATCACAGCACAAATTGTGCAATGAGTGCTTTAAAGCCACATAGATGGACACTTTTCAAGGCCAAAAAAGGGCAGGGGTATGCTCCTGAAAGCCTAACTGCTGGTGTGAATGCAATGATTAGGGTCCCTGTCTGGAGGAACAGGGACAATTTGAGGAGAGCTGGCAGGATCAGATCCGCAACTGCAAAAGCAAGCAGCAGCAACAAAATAAAGAGGCAGGATTAGTGAAGGATTTTTAGAGGAGGAATGGACAGACTAGAAATCCTATTAAATGTTTTTAAAGTGTTTGTCCATTATAACTGTACTACATTTAAATGGTTAAATACACAGAGATTATAGGGTGTTGGGCTAGAGAATGAAATACAAATGTAAATAAAAGCTTGCTGGGCTCATAGGAATCTAATGAACAGGGTCTGATGGGACCCACTGAGCAGAAGCCCTTAAAGCACTTTTTTAAAATTCAGCACAACCCTGAGGTTGAGTTAAACACATTGTGAAAGGGTTTCCAAAGAGGAAACAATATGCAGATTCACTCTCAAATGAGTAGGAGCCGAGGAATATTACTGCTATATTTATTCCAATTTTTAAATGTTTGTAGTCTAATGTGGGCACACTATGAGTATTTATTTGTATTGCAGTAGCCCATAGCTACTGCTGTCATGTGCTAGGATCCTATTTTGCTAGCCACTGTACAAACCTATAGTGAAAAAAAATCCTGCTTTATAGAGTTTATATGGTCTCAGCAGATGATTTGTAAATACATTGTTACTATCAGTTCCTTGGTGTGCTTATAAGCACTTACAGAAATTTCTATGAAGAAAAGAAATAAGTCTTAGTACAGGTTGGCATTCACCCATGAAGATTTAGTTACCTAATTTATAAACATTTAGTAAATATGAATTAATCTTGACATGGTGGATTTTGTACTGAATTAAATAACCATACTTACAGTCTGTAATGCACTTGGACAATAGGTAAATTAGTCCGTCATTAAAAAATCATGAAGGAAAATGCATAATCTGCAGCAATGCCCAGAGGAAAAATTATAGTTATTTGAAATAAAAACACTATTGTAAGCAAATATGTGGAGGGTTTTTTTTTAGTTTGTTTGGGTTTTGTTCTTCTCTTTTATTTTTTTTTCAAACAGTGTTATGGTTCTTCCTGTGTATTGTCTCTATCATGAAATTTCCAGTTAGAGTATTAACTAAATACTCAGGATTTAATTGGAAATCAGAAGTAGAAGAACTGTAAATGTTCTTTCAGTCATTTGTCTGCTCTGCCTGCTTCTCAGCCGCAGACAAAACAGTATGTGCTTTTGCATCTGATTAATGCTAGCGAAAGCTGTGATTAAAACATCCTTGAATTCTTCTGTCATGCAGCACAATCTAAAATTGTGAATTATCCTTCAAAACAGCACAAGTGGTGCAGTTGCACATTAGCATAACAGCAAACCTTATTTACACAAGCAAAATGTTGTGTAAATTGGACTTTAAGTGGGTTTTAAATGGCAACCACTTGGTAGGTGTTTCCAGAACTGCTAAATAAAAAAAAAAATAGCTATAGTGCAATATTTTACAAATGAATACTTTTAATGGGCCTATTTTCAATTGAATTGACTATTAAAACAATGAAGGCAGAAAATGACAACAGTTATTTAATCTGGGAAGCAATATAAATACCGGAACATTTTTGAATTGTTCAGCATCTTGTAGCAGAGAGTATTTGTGAAAGTGAAGTGGTTATTAAGCTTACCGCCTCCCTGCTTTGCGTTTCTGTCATGTGCAGCCATAAGCTTGGGGACATACGCAGCTAAGGGGCAATGGAAATTCAAACCAAGAGTGTCTGCTTTTGTATTTTTCACGGAGTTTAGAGAGGACTGGTTTGTTACTCCCCATGCTAAGGAATTACTCTCAGTGACTTCAGAGGGAAGGGGCTCTATAGCAGAAACCCTGCACCTCTGATACTTGCATCTGCCCAGCTGGACCTGAACCCTTCAGGACAGGGATCATGCCTTCCTAAATCCCCCAGTCACACTGATGGTCATTAAGATTACTTATAACTTTATCAGTAGGATGGTAAGAAAAAGGGATTTCCCCCCCCTAATCTTCCTTTAGCCCTGCATTTTCCTTGTTTGTAGCAGTATAGAATCATAGAATCACAGAATGGTTAGAGTTGGAAGGGAACTTAAAGATCATCAAATTCCAGCCCCCCCACCATGGGCAGGGACACCTCCCACTAGAGCAGGTTGCTCAAAGCCCCATCCAGTTTGGCATTGAACACTTCCAGGGATGGAGCATCCACAACTTCCCTGGGCAACCTGTTCCAGTGCCTCATCACCTTCACAGTAAAGAATTTCTTTCTGGTATTTAATCTAAATCTCCCCCCTTCCAATTTAAAGCCATTACCCCTTGTCCTGTCACTACACTTCCTGATAAAGTGTCCTTCTCCAGCTCTCCTGTAGGCTCCCTTCAGATATTGGAAGGCTGCTATAAGGTCTCCCCAGAGCCCCAGAGTTGTATCTTAAATGTTACATTCTTAAATGTTGTACCAAAATTGAGTCCACAGTCTAGGGAGAGCTACAAACATGGACCTGGAGATTGTCCCTGTCCTAAGATAATTTCTCTCACTGCCAGTCTCACCTTTTTGCCTACAGCATGTCCTGGGTGACAGACATGGTGCTGATAGGTGATAGCAAAACCCTAGGTGTGGCTGTGTGCAGCCCGTTAGCAGGTGTGCAGTAACAGCAAGAGTGCTAGAAGTCAACAGAGAGACACAAGTTTATATCGGTATATGGTTTTTATTTGTTGTGATGAATAGATAAGGCGTACATGGCTTGTCAGGTGAGACTGTTATGGTGGTTGCAAAGCTAACTTAATAGTTTTAGCCATCCTGTGTTCTGAGATCTATTGACTGATACCTGAGACCTACTGATCTCATTGTAGCCTAATTTCTTAATTTTTGTGGGCAAAGAGGAGACTGAAGGAAAATAATAGAATAGAATAGAATAGAATAGAATAGAATAGAATAGAATAGAATAGAATAGAATAGAATAGAATAGAACAGAACAGAACAGTTCAGCTGGAAGTGATGTACAACAGTCATCTGGTCCAAATACCCATTGGAAAGTCTATGAGGGTACAAGATGACACAAGACTTCCCAGGACGGAGAACTGTGGATGGGACAGAGGTCAACACTGGATGCAGTCCTGTGGTATCTTAAACAACAAATGGAAATTAGATCAATTTGCACTTCAAATTCAGCTGATGATGGAAATCTTTGAAAACTGCTATCAAATATCTGATATAAAATGTAAAGGAGAGGATGAAAAAATGAAATTTTAACACAGGACATGGAATTTTCTCTTATTTTTCAACAGCACTTATTCTGTGTGTTTACTCTTGATCAGCCATTGGAACTACACAAGCTTAAAACTTGCATAAAATCAGAAACTTAGACTTCATTAGATGTCTTAGATGTCTTAGACTTCATTCTCTGCACCATAGGAACAGGCAGCTCGCAATCAGCACTGGTATATAAAGCCTGTTTACCTGATTGATGTTTAGAGGTTTTATGCTGTTTTATTCAAGCTAATATTTCAACTGATTCTAATCTGCTTGGATTCATATCCCTAGTGGTTTCCCACAGATGAAGGATTTGAATGAATCAGGCACTAATCAGTCCCTGATAAGATTTGGTGGTATTTGTCCTATGTTTGGCACTATGCTTTCTTTTTGTTTGTAATCTGTGCTCTTATACTCAGTTGTCTCTCTTTTTTTTTTTTTTTTTAATTTTATTCACAGCTTTAACATTTTCTTCTATTTCTCCTTTGGTGCCATCAAGACTTGTACTAATAGTTATTTAGATTCACTTAATCCTAGAACATGGGCACATGCTAATTTCTGCTGTAGTGGTTTCAGGCATACCATCCATCAGCTGACTCATTCTCCCTCTGCTCCATGAAGTTTTCACGTGCAATGTGAGTGCTCCTACACTATTTTAGTGCAAAGTGAACCATTGCAGACCACATTTATTTTAGCATTGTCCATATGGATGGAATACTTGCCTTTCATTATCCCCTCCATAATTTGCTGCTTTATGTTCATTCTGGACTCAACATGTCTAACTTTTAAACATATTATTTTCTTAGTGTTTTGACATTTTCACAATTTCAAAGTTAAAAACAGCTCACCCTTAGTAAATTAGTAGTTTTCGCACTGACATTGTAGATAATGGGTTGCCCCTAAGTAAAAACAATTACTTTGTCAAATATAAAATGAGATGAAGGGGTAAAGTGATGATATTTTTACTTGGAGTTCTGGGAAACAAAGCTGGAAAATGTAGCACAGCTCCAGTTTCTCAGTGGTACAGCATAAAGTCAGTGCAGGTGCTGTGCAGTCAATCTACCTCTTCTGCAATCTTAATTAGGTGAGAACTGGTTCACTGCTAATACCTTGAATTTGCATTTTTCTTTGGGCATCTGCACATCTTGAATGTGTTTTCTTATGCTGTGACCATATTAAAGACTGCTTTGAGGTAGTATAGGAAGGATTTCCTGGTGCTGCTTTGAAGCTTTGAATGTTCTATCAGCATGTGGCTAATTTGTGAAGTTTTCACTTAATATTGCCTTTTTAATATGTACTAAGACATCATTAATCTGTGTGGTTTTAATATTTGAATCCTCCAGCCTTCCACATAGTTGAACCTGTTTGAGCTTGTGAGTTTAGCAGTTTGTTCATGCCATTGCAGTAACCAGATCTCTGCTGTCACTCAAACTGCAAGAGTTTTTATGATCACAGTCTATATACTATCCTGTGTGCCCGAAGCAACTATGTCCAACCCGTCTTGGGGTAGAAGCTGCACAGTAACTGAAATTCTTTGTTCATTTTGTGCTGTCCATACTTTCATGCCTGGCCCCACAGAAATAGAAATGAGGATACTAAAGCACCAACTGAAAAAAGGGAAGAAAAGGAAAAACCCAAAGTGTTTTCTTATACTACATGCAGCTCTGCTTTGAAAAGTAAATGGCTTGAAATTTAGCTGTGTTCCACGACTTCCAGGCCAAATGTGCAGAATTCACAAACCAAAATATGACTTTTCTAACTTCAGAGCTGTTTATTCCACTATGGAACTCAAATCCATGCTTTCAGCTCTTTTTTGTGCTGAAATACCTCAGTAAGGAAGACGATACAGACTGATGACTGACTATTTTGCTGGTGACAGAGAATTCAGCTTGACGTTCTGCATCTTCACTGACTAGAAGAGACAGCAGGTCATTTGGTCCATATGATGAAACCTGTTCTCTTCCTGATGACTATGTGTGACTGTAAACTGGTCACAAGCGTACCCATGTTTGTCCGCTGTCCTACTTGCATTGCTTAACAGCAATATAAATGTTGCACGTCTTAGAACTTCTGTCATTCAGGAGAGGAGATGGGGCCTCTCTTCTTGCCTCCCTCATATGGCCAAATATGCTAAGTTCAGCGGTCACTCATTGCTATAAATTCAGAAAGGGAAAGGCACTGATTGTACACTGGTCTGGACTGGAGAATAGCTAAGGCCAGCAGGTACAAAAAAGAAGACTGCACTTCTGGTTGCAATCACACAAATGTCTGATAAAGCAAGTGAAGCAGATCCCTTTGGCTCATGGTTTTCAGTGTCTGCACATGCACACAGCAATGAGTGTGTCAAAAACCCCTCCCGGATGCTGCATGCAGCAACCTTAGCCTCCAAAGGCAATGAAAGGGGATCCTCTTTGAAGCATACCAAAGTCAGCCAGGTCATATAGTCTTTATCATAAACTATCATAAATAAATGTTCCTTCTGAAATCCTTTAGATTTCCTTCTCTGACTTTTCCCACTTGAGGGCTATTCTCAAATCTCATACCTCTGATGGTAAATTTCTTCTAATTTTCAGTTTAAATTTATTTATGGCCAATTTGAATTTTATTATTTGAATATTATTTATTCATATGCATTTGCTGTTGTGCCAACTTTACCCTTTAGCTTAAATAGATTTTCTACCTGCTGGAGAAGATGCTCCTTTGATGTATTTATAGGGAGAACTATATCACATATCAGCCTTCATTTTGCTAGGCTAAGCAAGCAAAGCTCTCTTAAAAAGAAAGGCTTCTATTTCTCAAGGTAGCTTCATGACTTTTCTCAGCCTCAGTTCAGGAAAGAACTCATCTTTCCTGGATGCGGTTTTAGGAACTATATTCCTTTTTTACTGTAAAGTCTGATGCTGGGTCCATATGTCCAATATTTCCTTAGTTATGCTTAAAAATATGTTGTCTGGTGTGGTCTAGAATCACGTTTGTTTTGATCAGCAAATCATAAGAGCTGGCTTGGACACTTGCAGTGTCAATCATGCAATGACTAATTTTCTTTCAGGTTTTTCTCTTCATGCCTTGATTGCATCTGAGGATCTTCCTCTTTGTAGCAGAAATTCTTAATCACAACATTGCATTTGGGACTATTTCAGGCAGTCTCTGTATGACATTCCAGACCATCTCCATGTGAATAGTTTTTCCAACTTTGCGTCAGCAGCAAATTTTTACCATATGGGCCAAGTCTCTAAATGAAATCCAAGAGCCAATAAAGGACTTGGGTACCTATGTTTAGATGTTGCAGTGTCTAACAGTTTGGGTGTCCAGCACTCGGTGCACTGTCTGTCTCTTGGGCAGGACCTGTAGATTCCTTGAGTAGGGCATAGGGAGAACATGGTTACCTTAAAATGTTGTCTCAGAAGGACCCGTGCTGAATAAGAAGTGCCAGGAATAAGCAGAGATTCAGTATTACAGGTACTTTTAACCCAGTCTCCAGATGCCACTGAAGACAAGGCATATGCCTAAATTAAAAGTACAGATGTCTCCTGAAATCACAAGTTATTAGTGTTAGGTAGCTGTAAAACATGAGGTTAGAAGCTAGATAGCAATGTTAGACATTGACACTCAAAGGCATCTTCTCAGTCTTTTGCAAACCCCTTTTGGAGCTGGCTTGAAAATAACAAGTAAATGTGGTCCCAAGACCAAAGCAAAAATTCTATGTCTCTGCACTTACCAGGAATGAACTTCACTCAGACTGTTCTTCTGCTGACTCCAACATCACCAAGAGACCTTCTGCCAAGAGTCCTCAGCTGACCAAGCACAGCAAGCTGACCAGAAAGATTAATACTACTGCTAATAACAGTAACCATACTAACTGCAGTAATAGATGCTTCAAAGAAGAAATACCATCTGTCTTGCTCCATTTTTTTAACTCTGTCCTCAGTGAAGTCTGCTATGCTTTTCCTCCAAATTCACCCCAGTGGAAAGATCCTCAGTTCAGTCTTCCAGCAAAGCAGCTTATCTATGCTTAAGCTCACATAGACAGCTATCTCACTTTACAATTGAGGTTAATCGGTCATGGCTGATGAGCTTTGTTTAATGAAGGGCCATTTATACAGTGCCCTTTGGACAAAGGCTCTACATTTCAGCATTCATGAGAAGGCAAAAGGAGGAAATCAAAAGACACAAGAGGGGTTAATACCAAGGGGCTTGTTTTTCTGCTTCTGTTTTCCCAAATAAGTAATAGAAATTGAAGATTTACTTCTGGAGGTTTTATTATTGCTAACTTTACTGTGTGTGCTTGCTTTCTCAGCCCTGAGGGTCTGGATATGGTCTCCCATGCAGCTGCCCAGGAAGGTGTAGCAGTCTACATTTGATCTGAGAAGCAGAGGCTGATGGAGATGAACATATGAGATGAATTGTCCAGATTGCTCATCTCCAATCTAAACCCACCCTAAAATTCCCAGTACTGTTCCACTGCTCTATCATCTGAAATAATCTAAGGTCACAGTATAATTCACTCATTTTTAGTATGTTGCTAATGCAGCTTTTATGTTTCAGTCCTGCTTGTTTACTCCCGTTATGCTGAGAGCAAAATAAAAATAATTAAGAAAGAAACTCCACTTCCACTGTTCTGTGCTGGTGCCCAGTGCTACCTGGCAGACCTTTAAAGTGTCGATTCTGCATGACTAATTGATTGCTTCAGCTGGGGTTAATTAATTAATTAGTAGCAGAGCTGCATTAAAGATTGGAGGCATTCAGAACTCCCATAATGGACGTGAGCTTTATTAGTACATAAAACGAGTGTTTAAAATCCACACAGCAACTAATATGCTCTTGAGGCTTTCATTAAACAAACCTATAAAATTACTTGCTTCATTATGTATTTTAGTTACTTTCTTCACATTGTATGGTATCTCTTCACCTTTTTCTTTTGCCAGCCAGTTTTAAGTGCCTATTTGAAATCAATTTCTCTAATAATGGGCTTAATGAGCTCATCAATTAAGGCTGCCATAATGGAATGTAACTGTGTGGTTTCAGTTATCAGTTAAACTCTGGAACTAATTTCCATGCTTCATCTATCAAAAATGATTGGCTAATATTGTTTAGCTTCTGCTTTAGGACGATAGGGAGACCTCAGGCCCTTCTTCACTAATGTCCGAAGGGCTGAATTTCTTCTTGGAGAAGCAGAAAGGGAGGGAGGCGAGGTGGGATGGGAAGAACAATGAGCGGAGATATTTGGGCCCCTATCTGGATTTGGAGGAAGTGTGATCCTGTATTTCAGTGCCAGCATGGTAATTAGTAGTAATGGATTACATTTTCAGACGTATTAGATAAAATGATCGTTCCACATGAAAAATCCCATTATGAGTTTCTTACCTCTCGCTCTCTCTGTCTCTCTCCTGCTTTTGCTCACTCTCTGTTTTAATAACCACTGCCCTTTTCCATGACCCCTTTAAATAATGGTGTAAATGGTCAATAGACCCAAACATATAAATATTTCCTTAAAACAATGCCCTCACATTTATATTAGCCAAACATGAATTTTAGGAAGTGCTTTCTCTGTACAGGAAAGAATAAATGACAAAAATCTATCAAGCCACAAAAAACTCCACAATTAAATGGAGTGTAAAAAAAAATTTTCTAAAAAGTGTTGTTAAAAAGCAGAAAATCACAGGTTTTAAGTACCACTTGTTTAATTAATGAATACTGAGAAGATTTATGCATCTTGCTGTTAAGATTAGATCTGTTCAGGTAAGTGTGCTACAAACTTTCCAGCTGCCAGTGGGTTTTTACTCGTTCTGAGACATAACTGAAATTTTCCAGGTTAACAGCAGCAAAATTTGGCTCACAATCCAAATGTTGACTGAAATGTTAAAATCTGTCAGAAACTTTGTAAGGGTGACCTCTGTTATGGCTGTATTTATTGCTTTTACAGAAGCATCTGTGCTCTTCCAGGCATTTTCTATGTGTCTGTAAGAGGTGAAGGAAGGCTACATTTTAGAGGGAGAGGAACAGTCTGGAGGTTGGCTGAAGACATGAAAAATTCAGTGTTGTTGTATTATCGGTAAAATTCAAAACTGGAGAAGCATGTGAGTGTTATGATTGCCATCCTAGAAGTAGCCCAACTGAGAAATATTCCTCAAGCTTTGTTTTAGAGAACCCAGGATGAGAGATGACTTTCAGCAGGTTATCAGCAAGAGCAAACCAAAGGGTGTCTTGAAGAGACAGTGGGATTTTGAGACGGTTTCCTTCTCAAAAGAGTGATTATTATCTGGCTGTTGCTCTGCGAGTGATTTTGTAATTGATTGTGCATTAATTTTCTGGCTCTGATCTTGCACCAGTGCTCACAGTTGACACTGCTTATGTGAACTGAGTGTGATTTTTTTATCTGTTAAAATTTCCTCTCATGAATAAATTTAATACGGCAATTAATCCTCTACTTGTGGAGTAGCGGAAATTGTGGTAAAGCAAAAAAAGCTGGTTTGCAAACTTCTTCACACTAATCATGTTTACATAATGAAGCTGTACAGTATAAAAGAGTGAGCTCTGTTGTGAAGGTAGAAAGCATTCTCTAGAAAATGAGGTTATTTTTTAAGTCTTTGGTATGGTAATTTCATCTGTTTTGTATGTTTTCTTTCAAGTTAGACTTTGTAGGCAAATTAAAATCAGGATGTTGACAAATAAGATTTCAAATGAACAAACTCCAAATGGATCCTGTAATTTCCTTTTGTATTTTTAATATTTTTCATTATTTGTACGTTCATTAAGAAAAATCTTAAGGAGATAATAGTGAAGGGAGAACCTAACTGAAGATTAGTCTCTCCTCACCTGTTTGGGATGGCAAAGACTAGAAAGACCAAAATTTCTCAAAGTGCTTAAAAAACAAAGTAAGAATCTTTTAGTTACATGTTATATATCACAGAGGGACTCAGAGAGGCTTAAGCTCAGTCTTCTTTTCCAAATTGGATGATTTTTATGTCTTCGATGTAATGTAGCTATACACTTGTAAAGCAAATGTTATTCTAGTGCTGCAATTTATAAAACTGTAGACAAAGAGAAATGCAAGTGATAGACATGAAGAACAGTTGGACAGTGAAATCCTATGCTCTAAACTCTGATTTAGCTCCTGATTCTTTTGCAGATTCCCCCGATCATTCAGTCTTCAAATACCTCCTGTTGCCTCACTAATTAATGGGGTTAGGGAGAGCTCCTGCGCCCCGACTTTGTCTGCCACAGATCCTTAATTCTGCTCGAAGCAACATTTTTGTACAACCTTGGGTTTACTTTTCCAAGGCTTTTGGGGGCTGAAAATGCAACTGCTCAAGTGCTGCCTCCAGTGCAACTCGTGTGCCCCTACTTTCCCTGCTACCACTGCAAGATGCTTCTGTGGTTTGCCCCTTCTGCCTCTTGCAGGACACCAGGACATGGGCAGCAGGGATGGGCAGCATGAGGAGAGCACACAAGGAACTAGCAGTGGGATTGTTCCATTTTGCAAGTCAAGGACCACAGGCAGCAACATGACCTCAGAAGCAGAGAGGTTCTTTGGGAAATCCTAGTGACATGAGAGCAGGAGAGAGAACTCATTGAATTTCAGTTGTTTGCTGCTGCTTTGTGAACTTGAGGGCAGAAAAGCATAATTTTTACATGCATGCGTTGGCCTAATTCTGCAACCAATTCAGAACCAGTTCTGCTGTACCCACCCAATACTCTTCAACTTTCTTTTTTTTTTTTTAAGATGATTTGTAACCACTTGCAAAGATAGGTGGTTTGTTCTCAATCCTGATGGTTCCCACACATCCCCTTCTTCTCTTTAAAATAATATTGCTATTATTAGAAGGCATTCACAATAAGGGGTCAGTGTCACTGTCCACTGAGGTTTCATTCTTGGTGCTTAGCTATAGGCTATACCTTTGTCACAGGATAAGAGAAAAGGAACATGGCAGGCCTTGAAGCTGTACATGAAAGGGCTCTAAATAATAGTAATAATAGGTATTTTTAAAAGTCTGTCTTTAAGGGTTGAGTGGGCTCTGTGTGCCCTATTTACGCCTTTTTAATTCTTGAACAATAGCTGTGGGGTTTCTTTCGCTGCAGCACACGAGCGAGGTTAAACATTATTTCTGTAACAGCCTTTTGTTTCCAGCTCCCATGGAGAGAGGGGGAAAAAATTGAGATAAAGAAGTGTTATTAAAATTGTGACACACGGCTCTGGGAGTACGTTAAGGATAGAAGGAGCCAGGACGTCAGGAAAGAAATAATGAAATGCAAAAATCACCCAGACTGACAATTGGGAGCCTATGTAGCAGCTTAGCCTGTTGGTCCAAGGCTATTTGTCATAATCAGCGGCACTTTTCTCATTAGCAAAAAGCCATTACCAGTGGACTTTATCAGCAGCTGTGAGTTATCAAGGGGCACACAGCAATCCTAGCGTGTAGTCGTGGGGTTCAGCCGGGGTCCGGCTGCTTTAATAAGCCTCCAACTCTTTCCCCAAGTTCCCAGTCAGGTGTCACTGCCATTCCTGGTGAGACAGCCGAGTGCAGTCTATTAACCACCTCCCTCTGCCTTCCAGCTCTCCCAGCCTGGTGGGCAAAGCCTCTCCCCCTTCTCCTTGCTTTCCCCTTCCCTCCTGGCCAGCTCAGGGACCAACTGGGCTAAGTCTTCTTGCCAGGATCAGTCCTTCCCTTCTCGTCTCTTGTTTTCCCCATCTCTACGCTAGCTCTGCCCACCGCAGTGTGCTCAGGCTCCTTGCATGGCCCAAGCCGTTCTTCTCTTTCTTACTCCTTCTTCTCCATTTTCTTTCCATGGTTTACAGAGCTCTACCTGCTCCTTCCTCTTCCATCTCCAGTGCTGACTGCTCAGATGTGCTCTCCCATTCCTGCACATCAGTAGTTGAATTTTGGAGGAGTGCCTCCAAACCTGCTCCAGGAAACTGCCATCAGTCTGCTAATGTAACACGGTAACTTGGCTGTGTCTGAGCTCAGATTTTTCCTCTCTGCTCTGTGTTCTGTAGTAGTACCACTATAGGTAGTACTGTTATGCCCTCTTAAGACATATTTAGACGTTCCTTTTCTAGAAGTATTCTCCATGAGAATTCTTTTTCTGCCTATGCTGTGTTGTCTCCATGACATTGAGCAGAAATGAGTTGGGCATGTACCTATGGCAGGTCATGAACTGAAAGTAGTGGTATGGGCAGGCCCCAGGCTGGGAGCACTGAAGCCGAATTCCAACCTGGAGGGACTCCCGGGCCATACAGATATCCTTGCAGTGCTGTGCAAATAGAGACATCCAAGGAGAGAAAAGAGTGTATTCAACAACTTCATGAGATACATCCAAAGTAGCCTTTATCCCAAGGAAGGAAAATACGTCCTCCACTCTTTTTTTAAAATACAACTAAAATAAATGTCTTGCTTCTTAAACTCCTGGTCATAACTCCCATTGGAAAGAAAATCAAGGCAATTCAGTGACAATTTACTTCCAGCCTCTTCACCTTCTTCCCTGTGGCTGGAGTGCTAAATTTGCCAGATTTTAAGAAAACAGCAAATAATAGCTCAGGGAACACAATGGGAGGTGAACATGTATGTTTATATATGGGTGGTGGTGCTCAGCGTGCTGCTCCACTGGAGCCTACTGGAATCATTACAGGTCATGAACTGAAGGATTTGAGCAGATCCAAAATCTAATGAAGTCAGAGAAAAGGCCCTCATTAACTTCAGGAGGCTTTGACAGTGGTGTTAATTGAGGGAAAAATTGAATCTTTCACAGTTAAAATTACAATAGTACAAACCCCTGCACCTTAAAGAGGTAAGGAAATGTGAGATATTTAGGTGATTATAAGAATAAAACATGCTTTCCACCCTTTGTTTATATGGGCTTTAAGCACACACTTAGCTATATTAGTTCAAATTTATGCACAAGCAAACCTAAGTTATTGATGTTCTCAGAGATGAGGAAACATCTGCAGCGAGCATAAGTAGCAGTAATTTCACCTCATGTTGGAATTTGCCATCTAGATAACTGCACTAGAGATGGCTCACCCACAGAGTTGTTGGAGAGGCACTTCCAGGGCACAGCTTATCAAACCTGTTGTAGGCATCATCATCAAACATGTTGTGCCACAGACTTGCCAGTTGCCCTCCTTGGGCTATAACAGGAGCAGATGAATGGCTTTGTTAATGACTTAAACGGCTCCATTCATTCAGATGCATCTTGCCCTGCCTGACTACCACTGCTGCCTGTCCTCCATCATCAGTAAAAATCTTGGACCTCAGTTCAGCAAAACACTTGTTTAGCTTTAAAAATATTAATAATAATCTTATGTCTTTAAATGTTACATTTATCCCATAAAAAGGTTTTACAAAGCCAGGGCAGTGCCACCATACATTACTTTGAATAGTTGTAAAAAGGAATCATAGAATCATTCAGGTTGGAAGAGACCCTTAGGATCATGGAGTCCAACTGTCAGCCCAACAAAGTTCTCCCCTAAGATATTGTCTGGGAGACTATGTTATGAAGCAGAAGCCTTAGAAAATAACTACGTTAACTCAGTCCAGAGAAAAAGCTTGTAATCAAAGCATAAGGCAAGTTCCCTAAAGTCTCTATGTTGGGTGGGGGGTGGAGGGAGGGCACAGGGGGACAGCAGCAGTGCATGGTATGATAGGACCAGCCCTCACACAGGTGGGTGAGAGGCATCAAGCCTCTGTCAGCTCTAAGGAGAGGATGAAGGAGATAATAAAAGACACACCACAAGGTGGCTCTAAATATATTAAAGAGGAGATTCTTCCTTCCCTTCTTTCAGATATCTTAACCAAGTATCTACAGTGAAAAAGTCACTGTGATGTTTTTATGTCTGCACACTCCTTCAAAAGTATTGCTGCTTGAGAACAGATATGACAACAGCTTGCTCTCTCAGGTAATCCACACCAAACCAGGGGCTGGATGACTACAGAGCTAGTAGGAAAGGGATGTCAGGGATCAGAGCATCATAGACAATCCTTCCCCTAGTATTATCTGTACAGATATAAAACCTTCACTTTTTTCCACTTCTTTTCCATGCTTTTGGGATTTCTTTTTTGCTTTTAACAGGTAAGATACTGATAACAGGCAGTTGGACCAGATGATCATTGTAGGTCCCTTCCAACAGAAATTATTCTTATGCTATTCTGTTCTATTCTATTCTATTCTATTCTATTCTATTCTATTCTATTCTATTCTATTCTATTCTATTCTACCCTCTTCATATATGACTTACCTGTGTTGTATTATCTAAGATTACAGGGAGAAAGCAGGTTGCTCATAGTTTGGAAAAGCTGTTGATTTCTTTGCACTGCAAAGAGCTGAGTTATAAGTCTCTGAAACACAAGCAAATTGATTCTGCCTCGGCAAGGAACACTGACCACCCATTGACTTCTACAGCAGGGGTGAGTGGTTCAGGCAGGAGGGAGGGAACTGGGCCCTGAGTGTAAAATGCAAATTCTAGCGGATTGCCTCAATTCAAGGGAAAATCAAGCACAGAAAAATATTTCCTTCTGCTTCCCATTGTGTTTTTAATTTGTGGTTTTTGGTAAAAATGCAGTGGAGTTGACCTTAGACTCTTTTACCTCTGGTAAATTTTAAGATTCTAAGGAAGTGAATGGAGTGATGTGCTGCTTTTAATATCAGATGTTTTAAACCTCAGTGGGGACATTTTGTCTAACATTCTCTGCCTTGCAGATATGTGCATTTCTATACTTCAGGATATTGTCTAATGGAGATTTTCATATCCTAGAAAACATAAAAAATATCTGCAGGGAAAATCCTACAGTTTCAATGAAATAATAAGCAGCTTGGCTTTGAGATGTATATAAGAACGAACCTGATCTGTACTTGCTGTTTGTGTAAACTTGAATTCTTTACTGTAATTGAGCACAGAAAGCAAATAATCTTATTATTTGTCTTGCACATTGGTCCACTTCAAGACAGACAAATGCATCCTGTAACTGATTAGAAATAGGACCATAATCTCAGCTGCAAGAATCAGCAAAGGAATTGTTCTCCAGAGACAGAAGCAGAGGGAAAGAACTGGAAGTGAAAATCACTCACTTTTCTTGATCAGTTGTTGTCCAAAAAGAAAAAGACAGAGAAAGGGAATGATTATATCATATCTATTCTTTTGGACACAATTATAACCAAAGAGTTGTGATACTAGAGTTATTAAATATTTCAGGTAATACCAATTGAACCTGTAACACATTTTATTCTTGATCTATGTCTGTTTCTCCATCTTTTTATCCTGAAGGTGAATGAAATTCTCTATAGAGTAGAAAAGCAGTTCACCTTTTGCTTGGGCTCAAGCACAGTAATCACTAACAAATTTATTGTTATAAATTTGTGCAAAAGATTGCTTAACTTGAATAAACATAAGTAGAGAATGAAAATCCTAGATATCACTATAGAATTAGATGAAACAGTCTAAGCAATGGCAATGTTACACAAGGTTTAGAAATATTAGTGGAATAACAGGAGGGAATATATTACATATTGCTGCAGAAAGTATCAAAGTCTATATCTTGTATTAGAAAAAATATCTCATTGAGACAGAAGTGCTCAAATCTACTCCAAGTTAACTTTGTGACTTAAATTTAACTTCTATCTCAAAGTGAGACAGAATAAACATTTAAGTCTTTTACTGCTTTAGATCCTTGCAACACTCACCAGAAGTGAGTATTCACTGCTGTTCTGCCATTGATTCCCTGAGAGCCGAGCCGTATCAGTGAGTCAGCAACGCAGCTAACAGCACAGTGCCAGCCCAGGTGTACTGCAGACATTGCCATGCTTTGCCCATATTGGATATAAATTAAGTGGTAGCCTCTGTAAGAACCTAAGGGATGTCAGTTGAAAAGGCCCATGCCAATTAAGTGTGGTTATAGTTAGCTCAGTTTCAGCTGTGGAAGGAAGCACAGCATGCTCTGCATTTAAAAGTGCATCAGGATGGATTTTGGGAATAATCCTAAAAGTACAGTGCAAGACAGAATTTAGATTTGGTAATCAGCCAGGCTCCAGAGAAGGCACTGGTATACAGAGCTTTATTCAAACTGCGGATCAGGAAACAGATTCCTTCAGTTCTCTTTCTGCAATATGAGCATTCACATAAAAATTCCCCCAGCTTTTATGGAAAGATTCTGAACAGTGCAGCTCCTTTTTTGGAAGCACTGAAGCTTCTGAAGGCTGCATCTGTGTCTGTGTCTGTACATGTGTCAGCATGCGTGTTGCAAGCATTTTGAGCTTGCTACTTTTGTATTTGTGGATAGACCTGCTCTTCATAATTTATTCTGTGCATCTTCAACATCGAGAAATTTTGAGAGGCTTAACTTTCCTGACAGAGCTGAAGCCATTTGAGATCCCAGTTTGTAAGAATGACTGAGTGATGCAGAGACTTTAAGTGACAGTTCATTCTCTTTTAAGCCTTCCCTCAGCCAGTCTCAATTTGCAGAAGGAGATGGAAGGGGAAAAAGGGAATGAAGTACTGTATAAAGACAAAAATCACAGATTGTGAGATGGAAAAGACCCATTAGACTATCTAGTCCATAGGCTTCCAGGAAGTGGATGCAATGTAGGGCAAACTGCCAACAGATTCTCAAGAATGAACATGACAATGGGATCAAGAATCACTAACAGAGAAGAAAGTGGTGATGAAAGTGGGAAAAGGCCAGGTATAATGGGCATCTGTCCCTCTTTTGTGTTATTCTTACTTTTCTCTACCTCCCTATGCCACCTCAGACAGCTAGAAGTACCGGGAAGAAGAGGTGATCCCAAAGAGTTCACAGGGAAATGTTCCTAGTAACTTTTGTCAATGTTTGTATAGTAGTTGTGCCTGTTTTTATTAAAGGTATTACAAAATTATGTCCCTCTGGCAGTCTTTGTGGACATTAGTGCTTAGAACCTAGTTAGAGTCTCTTCCAAGTTACTTTTCTCTGAGCCCTATATTCTTGCCCTTAACTTCAGAAAGTATCTCTTTTTAGATTTGATATTGAAAGAAGATCAACTATAAAATGAAAAGATTGAGGAGGGAAAAAACAGTAGTATCCTTCCCACCTTATGACATGATCTATAGCTGAGCTTATATAAAATTCTCTGGTGTAGTGATGCAAAATTTGTCTCTGATGCCCTCTTTCCAGTTTCTTCTCATCAGCTGCTTCTCCTTATTTTCCATATTTAGCTTAATTTCCATGAAATCCTGTTCTGTATGTCACTGCTTGTTGCTGGTTTTGTCACAATTTTTGGACAATCCTTTATGAACCGATAAGGTCACAGAAATTTCTGACAAGTTTTGTAAAAACAGGCAGTAATGAGAGGAGTAACCCTCTGTGGGAAAGGGTTATCTCTTAGACATAAGATGGTGGATACATGAAATTTTCTGGAAAGTCTGTTTCATGATGTCTATGGAAATTAGTGCTGAATTTTATGTCTAAACTCATCTTCCAGGATCACATAAGAGCTTTTGTTCCCAAGTGACCTCTGCAAGTCTTATTATGAGTTTTACCACACTTTCTTTCCTAAGATCTCTTAAAACCTCATCTTCTTTTCAAACTCATATTCCTGTTCAAATTTCTATCATCAGAAAAATATCTCAAAGCAAACAGAAAATAGCTAATATTTCTAAGCTTTCTGCCTTACCCTAAAGTAATCAGACAAACTTTTAGTCATGCAAGTAGCATCAGTGCCCTTCCTGCCCATGGGTGTGCTTATGAGAAATGGCTGTAGCGCTAGTGTTTATTATTGCACCCTATTATGCTCAGGTTTGCGTATTTATTTTCCCTAAGATTTAAAAATCTTGATGAAAAAAATAATGAAAATGCTTACTCAAAGATGAGTGAACAAATGCAGCTTCCTGAAACAGAAGTGCCTGCATGGTGCAGTGGGGTACAGCAACCTCAGTATGACATATTAAACCCCTTCTCCTGCCAGAGAAAGCAAGGAGACTTCAGCAACTTGCAGTTCAGGACCACAAGAAAATAGATAAGCTTTGAACCATTCCCTGAAGGTTAATGGGCTTGGGCGCTGGCAGCCCAGTGGGGAATGCCAGAATAAAACCCATTCCTCCGAAAATCCCCAGCCCTGCTCTGCACACAATCAAACACAGGGCATGGCAGCATCAGCATGTGCTCCCATCTTGTCACAACGGTGCACAGAACAAAGTTGTCTTTTAGGCATGGAGGTTTTAAACTATTATAAATGCCTTAGCTAGGCCAAAAAGCTTGGGCAGGGAGCTTGCCAGACTCAACTGGTCTGAGGGAGAAGATGCGTCTCATGATGCAGACAGGCAAGTTTGAAGTTCTTGCAAGAAAACAGCCTCCATCCATCCCTTGAAAAACTTAAGACTCTGCCTCAGAACATTACAGTCCGTTGGAGCAAAGGAGTTGCCAGCCTGAGGCCAAGGAACGCCAGCAGCGAGTTTCTGGTGATGGCCAAGACCAGCTGCTTATTGGAAAAACCAAGGGCCCTGCAGAAGACCAGTCTTTGTTAGTATAATGTGGGAATGGATAACACTAACCCTAATCTTTAATGTTTAGAATTATTTTCAATCCTGAAATATTCAGTTCAACATACCTTCCTCTTTTTGTGTCTGTCATTCCAGCTGTACTCAATGCTTTTTATTGTCAATATGCTGCTAACTATGCATAAAGATGATTTAAAATCCTAGGCAGTGAGATAGCACTCAGAGACATACGCCTTATGATAAATTAAAAAGCATGGGGAAAAAACAGTAAAGGAACTTCCTCAAAATGGCTACTAGAGCTTTACCCCACTGAAGTTGACAGGAATTTGTCGATGGATGTCTGTATATTTCAGACAGGCTCTATGAGACCAGTTAGATGTTTCTCTGAAGTTCCAGTGTTAAATGGTTTAATTATTTCATTTCTGAATTGGAGAGTCTAACAGAAATGAAACAAAGAAATAAAAAAGGCAAAAGGCAAGACTGGATCTAACTGATTATATTACTTTCTAAATGGAGCTATCATTTCAAATGCAAAAAAGGGAAGTAAACCCTGAGGCTATGAGAGGGTTAATAGTAAAGAGTGCTTTTTTTTTTTTTTTTTTTCCCTTTGAAATGGCTCCATGGTTCGAGAATGACTCTTTGCTTCCCCTCTTAATCTGTATTTTACGAGTGAGAAGCTTTGCATTATGCAAATCGTTAGATAGGAACAGGTGACATTTCAGCAAAGAACATGATCAGCGGCCCGGGCCTGGATTGGGCTGCTGATTTATACATTAGTATTTGTCACAAGAATCGCAAGTACTTCAGTCTACATTCTACAATTTGCTTTTCTATTTTTTCCTCCTCCCAACTCTTAAGGTGGAAACTTCATCAAAGTATTTAAAACACACTGGTCAGAACAAAGGCAGCACCTTTTGTCCTGGAGTTGGGGGTGAAATGACACAGCCTTGTGTTGGTGTCTGTTTGCTGGTGTTAATTGTCACTGCGTGGTTTAAGCTTGCTGAAGCTTCAGGGCTGAGCAGAGCACATCTGCACAACTCCGGAGTCAGAATCTCCTGAAGCCCCTGGTAGTCCATTGGCCTTACTACAGAACCGGGACCATCATCAGAAGGACATCTTGGACTTTCATTTAAACTTTGTGAACCACATAAATAACAGAAATCTTCAAAGTGAAAAATGTGTCACAATGCAACTATTTATAGTCTGTGTTTATTTTTTCCCCTTCTGGACCTTCTCTAATGGCAGGCAGGCTCAATACAGATTGATTTGTATGCCATGAGATACGTTTTAGACTGTAAATTATTTCTGGAAAAAAATACTGGAAAAAAGAAAGGGATTTACTGCCATTGAATTTAACATCAGGAACAGTTGTTTTTCTTTCTTTCATCTTCTAGTTCCCTGAAGCACTTGGTTTTTTACTTTTATGATGGCTTAGATCTTTCTTTGCTAAAACTTTAAACTATGGCTATAGCTTATACTGGGGAACAAGAGAAGTTGTTAAATAATCAGAGTGTTATTCAAAAGCAAGTTAAACAAGGCTGTTCATAGCAGCTCACCCACGCTCCTCAGCATGGGCAGGTGAATAGTGTTTGGTGTGAAGGATGTGGTTACGTGTTGTCCATCATCCCTGCCTAGGGTGAGAAGCACAACAACAAGGCAATAACAAACACCGTATTTTGAAAGTGCAAAATGACAACAAATTTGCCCAAATTCAGATTACTCATATAACTTCACAAGTCTTTAGTGCAAATATAATCTCTTGATCTTCTCTTAAGCTGCCTTGCTACCCAAAGGCACCTGGGAAGTGCTGTAGCTGCTCTATGGCACAGCCCTCACTCTGGGGACATGGGCTCCCAGGACTGTGGCAGAGGTGACACTGGTAACACAATTGTTGCAAATCAGGGAAGAGGGGAAAGGCAGATGCATCTCTTTCCCCATTTGGTGATTCTGTTGGTGTCTGCTACTCCCTGTCACTGCCTGTACCCATCATAGGCATGGACCCTTCTTGGTTGTGAATCCTTACTGTGACTTTTTTTTGTTCTCAGCCAAAGCTCTGTGGATGTCTTCTGTGAGGTTAATAAATTAATGACTGGGCTGTGAGAACCTCTGCTCCAGTCTATACACAAAGGCTGTACTGTCTTGTATTCCTGAACTGGGCAGGAGCCAGGCAACAAGAACTGCTGTCAATTCTCATCACTTCAAATCCCTCTAAGATAACACTTGGGCAACAACAAACTCTCAGTTTTCTTAAGGCTTTTCCTAAGGGCCATGCTACTTAAGAAGCTAGTACATGTCCTGTTGCTCCTGTTTTTCAGTCTGGTCTTTTGGCTATTTCTTTGATGAATAAAAAGCTATATTTTGTTGACATGTGGATACGTTTCCATTTGCAAATGTCTCCTTTAAAAACTGGTGTAGAAAACCAGTGTCAATCCGGTACAGCATTCAGTGTATGGCACATGCCTACCTGCAGTAATGGCCACTAATCCTTTAAAGTGATAATGTTTTATTCTGAGCACCTTGGTTTTTAGCTGGAATAATGGCTTAGGTTACCTTGTAATGTGTTTCCTTATCTCCTCAAGGTAACTTTAGCAAAGATAAGAAAGTTCTTCTGAGAATGGCACCAGCCCATAATTCATACATGTCAGAAATCATTACCATTTCTTAATGTCATCCCACTTAAGCTTTCCTTCAGATGTTCCCAGTTGTGGTCATGGCAATGCCTTTGATATGAGCCTGTGCCATAGGTGATTCTCCCAGTGCTATGGCCAGCTGCATGAAGAAAACTCCTGGTGCTGGGGTCAGGATGAACTGCCACGGGCCATCCTGAACATTGTTGAGGTACATGATACTGCTGTTCCCATTGTAGGTCTGGAAAGGTGGCTGGCACAGTCTCCCATGCCAAGATGTATCACTTAGGTAAGGTTAGCTGTGAGCATTGGTGTAGAAGTTTGTGGATTTTTGCCAAGTACCCAGCCACTAATTACCAAAGCTGTAAAAGGATTTACTGATGGCAATTAACAATGTGAGCAGTAGCAGACACAGAATAAGCCAATCCCATAACACTGGCACAAGTCACAGTGTCATCATATTTAACGATGTTTACTGTGAATGACTATGATCATTTTCCCAGCAATGCTTTATATAGGATATGTTTTTGATTGCCATATGAAATACTGAGTTTCCCCAGGCTCCACACTCAACTGCATTTCCAGCTCTGGGTATCTTACTCCTATCACACTAACTTCCTTTGCTGCACTATTTGTTTATCACCTTTCTGTTCATAGTTTGTGCTACTGTAACACAAACCGTATAAAGCTCTTGTGACATTTCTTGAAGACTGGATAATTTCTCTCCATGCCAGTGAGATAATTGTGATTATCCTCATTTTACAGGATGGGAGCTGAGGAAGAGACACGACAAAATGCTTTGTCTGGAAGAAAGATGCCCACATGTATGCAAAGATATCATTCACAATTTTTTACCTCTTCTTGTATTTATACTCTAGCCAATTTGTGTACCAAACATTTTGCTGGGCAAGGGTGTGTCTGGGAGGAATCTCACCCTAAAGCAGGTGTGAACTGCAGGTCTCTCACCTGTGTCTTCACAGAAAAGCCAGCAATATGAATTTTAATGTTTGTTATTTCACTGTTAATAACACCCTAATACCAAAACCTGTGTGTATAGAGGTGATGCTGATTTTATAGATGCTTAAAGGCAGTCATTTCTCCAATGAAGTACATGGGAGAGAAAAAATTATATATTATTAAACTTGAGGCACTAAGATACAGATCAAATTGTTTTGCCCAATGTAACCAAAACCTTGCCCCAATCTTCCAGCTTTTTGCTATAACCACAGTGGGGAATCATCCTTAGTATCTCATCAAGAGGGACTGGCAGTTAAAGCATTTATGCCATCTGTGGAGTTTTAAAGTAACAACTATGCATCTTGGATCTATTTCTATTCTTTCAGATGAGTAAAAGTAAGGCCAAGTTAAGCAAGAGCTTTTTCACTGGTATAAATTTAATTCCCACAGATGTTCACAGTTTGGGATTCTTATAAAGACCCCTGATTGCCTAAGAAAAGATGGATTTTACGTGCTAAGGAACATTAAGATATGCACGGGTAGGTGCAATGTCCCATTTGATAGTTGTTTTTTTCTTGATCGGTTCTTCTATGCTGGCATATACTTGTAATGTGGCTGCCACCATGTCTGCAAGGACATGCCATCGCCTTGCCTCTGGTCAGCACTGTCAACTGGATTGAACACAGAGTCATCTATCCCCAGTCATTTAAGAGCACAGGGAGAGCTGACTTTTCATGGATGAATATAAGAAAATTGTAATAGGTATAGGTAATACAGGGCAGAATGAGAAGAGGTTGTTATCTGTCAATTTTAATCTGGGGTGTTGTATGGTGGAGGGCACTGCATGTATATTTGGGGTTGTATGGTCTGTATGAAGGAATGAGGTTGTCTTAATTGAAATAATTAATTTCTATCTCAAAACTGTAGATGTTGTATTGTCTTACAGCAAAATAACATATCAGATTAGGGCTTATTTTTCTCAGAAAACCTATGAATTGAAAAAATAGGGAGTAAATACCAAATTTGTGGTAGACCATAAATAAGGAGAAAATATAGGACAGGTAATGACAAGCACAAGTTGGTCTCCTTGAATTTATTCAGTGATGAGAGAAGTCAACAGTTTTTCTAACTGAGGCGGAGTGTGAACTTTGTGTGGGTGTTGTTCTGTTGTCGATTTTCTATTCACCTGTCCTTTAATACAGATGATCTAGATTGTAATATGAATCATTGCTTCTCAATGCTTCATTTATCTAGCTTTGCGTTGTATTATATTATTTTCAGCCTTGTCATTCTTGAGTTGTCCATAAGAGTTTTGGTTTCCTCCAATGGATTTACTTGAAAATATTTTAATAGAATTTTGGAATGTGGTTTATTCATTGGAAGGGTACAGAAACATGATCTTAGTTCCTGCTTGGTTTTGGGGCCTGCTTCGTGCTGTTATTCCCCTAAAATGTTAAAATTCCCTGAAAATCCATTCATAATTTTCCATATTTACTTTTTAAAAGTAAAAATTGTGCTGCGTAAACATAAGACATTTTGGCAGGTAGCTATGAAGATGTTTGTTGCTGATCCGAATCCCCAGGTTTATCTGTGATAGATCTTTTCTTTAGCCACAGCAGAACAGGAAATCCTGAGGAGAAAATGTGCTTGGGTCTTTGTTGGAGCAATTGGGTTAGGTCCTAGGAGTCTCAAACTGCAGAACAGAGGTGTACATCTCTCATACTCCCATTTTCATAGCAATCACAGCATCCGCAGCGGTGATAGATAGTATGGTTCAGGTGTCACTTCTTCCATAACTTTGTTGTCATCTGCTGCTTGAATGACAAGCACCGTAAGTACATGTGCCCCCAACTCCAATCTGAGATACTAGAAAAAGAATAATCACAGTCTTTATGAAAGTATTGGCTTCCCACTGGCGTTCCCTGGTTTGGTGCAAGTTCCGTCCCTGTTCAAATTTGGCCATAATACATTTTAACTGGCCCTTATTTGACAGTATTTCTAAGGGACCTTTTATGGTGAAGGACTTGGGAAGCTATAGACACATAACGCTGATCTTTCCACAGGCTGGTGAGAAAAAAACTGCACAGACTGTAAGGCAGGTGGAAAGCCTGTAGCCAAGGAAAAGTGGGGGAACTTTACCACATAACTTCTAAAACTTGGGTAGGACAGGTGGGGCTTGGTTTTTAAGGGGTTGCCCAAACATCCCTTAGAACAGTAGCAAACCAAGAGGTGATTTGAGAGTGAGGATTTAAACCTGTGGTTCCAGGAGTGTTGATAATCCCAATGTGACCCTCTAATCACAGAATTATAAATTAATTATTGCCCCAGAACTTGAGGAGTTATAATTCCAAAATGGCTTGTTTTGCCTTTGCAGAGGTTGCTGCAGATGCATTTTATAGGAGAAGTTCTTGTAACTCATGAATTGTTATACAGATTCCACCTTAAATGGATTTTATCAGACTGTGCACTGGTAAGCTCATGCTAATATTGGCTCCAATAAAGAACAAATCAGTGCCCAACTCGACTCGTCTTATCGCACAGTCAAAACTGATGGCTGAAGAAGTCATAAAGATCCCATTTAATCTCTCGCCTATCTATCACTGTGAATGTCTTTATCCTCTTTGTGCAGTGGTAATATCTGCTCATTATGAAAGCAAAATAGATCTGGCATGAATAAAAGCGGAATGAAGTGCTCACTTTGATTTTGACAGCATGATCAGTGGAAGCAGTAATCTGTGAGAATCAAAAGGGCTAAATTATTCCATAACAGTAATTTGAGGGAACAGCTCAGAGCATACACATCTGCTTTCATATATTGTGACGTGCACTGATAAAACATCCTTCCCAATTTACTCTCTCTGTGCTTGACTAATCTGCAACAGCTCTCACAATGTCTAATCATGCCATCAAAAAGGAGAAGAAGTTCAATTGAGACTCAAATGAAAGAAGATTGGAAAACTATCCTCAATTGAAATTACATTTGTAAATGAGCCATAGTTTTTCTGTTCAGAGTGCGTTATGGTAAATCTGCCTGAAGAAGTAGTTATGCTGAAGAACAGCAACATGTATCTAGATTGTATTTATTCCATTACCGCTCAAGTAAAATTATGGCAGCTTGGAAACCCTGGGGCATGTTTTCAAAACTGATATGCCAAATTCATAGTCAGATTCCTGTAGTGTAATTATAGCATCTCTGGCCAGCTGAAAGATTCCCAATACATATAAATTATACAGCCAGGTTACAGTTATAGGATTTCTGGTTTAAAACATTCCTGTTACAGGAGATTTCTTCCTTTATTTGCAGGCTGGCCCATGGCCATACTTTTCTTACTTTCTTCATGGCTTTTTTTTTGCAGCTAGTTAACCAGGCCTCTACTATACTTTAAACATAAAAACTAAGGTCACTTTGAAGGTGATGCAAGCATGTATCCTGCTGTTCCTCATGGACAAAACCATAACCTTAAGCAGGTGTGAGCTGGGGTAGAATATATGCTACCTAGACTGAAAGTGAGACAGTCATGTTAAAGCCTATGTACTGGATATTCACATTCTGGTTGATAATGTGCTTTTTGACATACAGTAAACCCCTCTTCTTCCTAGAACCCATGGGCCTTGTTTCTGATCTTTGCTAATTCAAGTCTATCCTGTGGCACTTATGAAGACATATAGTCATCCCTGCTGGGATCTCACTTCAAGAAGCGTTGTCCTTCCCTTAAAGCACCTGCTCCTGGAGCCACATGATTTTGTCAGCCAAGGTACTGTATCTCTTTGTCATTTTGATTGGACTCACACATTATTGAATTTCTTAAAGCTGGCAGTACTGGGTAAACTGCTTACTGGAAGGATTAGTAATGACCCTCTCTCATATGCCCATTTTCCTGGTACAGCCAAAGAAATGGTGATTGCCTCTTTTGTAGACCTGTCATCGGGTTCACTGATGCAGCTCCCTGTATTATGTATTTCTACTATGAGGAGGTACCTATAGATCTGATAGGGCACAGGTAAGCAAATAATACTGCCGTCATCTCTGCTGATATTGCTTGTTGTTCTGTTACATGCTTTGGAAAATTTGAAAATATTAACCAACAGGGTATATTAATCCTAGGAAACAGTGGCTGGACATCATTCTGCAAATATGTAGGTCTTGGTGAAACCTTGGGTAGTCTTACTTGCACAAAAAACCCACGGGTGAGCAGTTGCTACTGCTCTTGAAGTTGCTGCTAGAGCATTGTTAACTTACCAAAATAATTTAATGAATATCCAGTTCCAGTTTTAATCATCTTTTGCTCATTTTTAGCTGGTTTTCTGCAAACACTCGAGTTAATATCTAGGGCTGACTTTACCATTACAAGCCTGACTTATCAGGAATTTTTTTTCATCCTGCTTAACAGAAAATTAAGTCTCTGCAAAATTAAAGTAGGTAGGGGGAAAGATTTTGGTTTCCTAAGATTTTTTTTTCCATTGGAAAAAATATGTTTTCCATTGGAAAAAATATATTTTCCATTGGAAAAAAAAATGGTTATTTTGCATAATTCAATCAGATATTGAACTGAATTGAAATATTTTCTTGGGTATGTCTCTGTACAGGACATTTAGTAACAGTCTATGGAGATTATATTTCAATGCATTCTTCTTCCCATTGCTACTATTAGCTTTACAACATATCCCATAATAAAATGTAATGTCCTTTCACCTAAAACCTCCATGATGCATCAGGATAGACCTGTGACCATGGCAAAAGTTGGAGAGTGTGGTTGAGTGAAAGTATATGCAAGATATCTAAAGAACTTTTTCAGTTTTCCAGTGGCTTACCCTCTTTGACTCAGCACTTTTGTATGTTCACTACATCTATTACTAAATTTACAGCCCTTGGATAGGGGTCTGAATGTTTTGTTATCCAAAATATTTAGCAAACTTTTGCATGCTGACTAAATAATATGGCCTGCAAATTTGGCTTTTGAAGAAACAAGCAGTTGAAACTGATTTTCAAGTACACACATTTGCCTAGTTATATTGGGAATACGCACTCATGAAGTCAGTGAACAGTTATAATATCATGTGGCAAAAAAATCCCCATGTAGCTCACACCATCTGTCCAATCACTACTTAGCAATAAGGTTTGATGAATAAAGAGATAAAGGCTATCCTAAAATTTTGTATAAACTATGGAATCATACAAATTTTTGAATAACAAAACCAACTGAGTAACTGCTGCTCTGTTTTTGAATATACTGACAAGAGTCATAGTTTTAATGATTTTTTGGTTAATTTTTTACCATCTATGTGAGATACACAATAGTATATGAATAAGCGTTGTAGATATTTTGATTTATCAAAATTTAGAAAATACTACTTCATCTTTTGAAGTCAAGGAAATTAGATTAGTGTAGAAGTTTTGCTACTTTCATCTGCTAAATAAAGCCATTTTTAAGGTTTCATTGTAAGGACAGCTATGTAAATGCACTAGTTCAGAGTGCACTTGGTCATAAAATCATAGACTCATAGAATAATCCAGGCTGAAAGGGACCTCTAGGGTCATCTAGTCCGACATCCAATACTAATGGGTATGTTTTGTGACAAAAGTTATGCATAATTAACCTTGATCCCTCAAGTACTTCTGCCCACACCCAACTTTGCCCATATGATTAGCCACATTAATTTCAGCAGCAGTGATTACATCCTAATTTAGGTTTGTGCCTAAGTATTTGCAAGACCAGGGCCTAAAATGTAAAGATCTTTGAGGAAATGTCATATCTTTTTGCTTATTTTTGTTCCAGCCCTAAACCATTTTGAGTTATTTA
>VZTM01009143.1:72987-75487 GCA_013400555.1 Jacana jacana
GGAAGGGAGGGAGGGAGGAAGGAAGGAAGGAAGGAAGGAAGGAAGGGAGGAAGGGAGGGAGGAAGGGAGGAAGGGAGGAAGGAACTGGTTTTTTGTCCTGTGTTTCCCTACCCCTGAAGATGGCTTGGAGGAGAGAGAGACAATGGCTCTGTTGAGAGAGAAAGTATGTGTGGGAAGGAAAAAAAACAACAGAGATCTAAGTGTAGGTCATATGGCAGTGAACAGGAAAGCGTGTTCGCCCTACAGCCATTTATTGTTGAGTTTTCCTTTATTACAAAAACAGTTTGACCAACCATGAAACAGAGCTATGAAATGAAGTGATAAAAAACATTTCTTCTCCATGCACTGCTCAGCTAACATTTTACATTATCTGTTTGCCTCTCTCACTTCCATTTCCCTTCTGGAAAGAAACAACAACAAAAAAGGAAAGAAAAAGTGTGTTATATGATGAAAGCTCAAAAGAAGGAAATTCCTACAAAAGGCATGAAAAAATCTGTAGGTATTTGACACTGGTGTAGTAAAGTATTGCCTGTAGATAAGATGTTGTAGCCTATTAGTAGTTGACCTATACATTGGGAAAAGTAGCTGCAAATGGGAAGTTTTGTCCAGGAAAATTATTCAAGAGAGGTAATTTCCAGCCTATTAAATATATTTAAATATATTACGGAGAAAACAGCCACTTTTAAAAGAGAACAATGGAAAAGTTCAAAGGTTTCAGAAAAAAAATTTCCAAACATAACTTAGACCTGTCAAATGCATGTATTTGGAAGATATTTAGCATTTCTGATCTACTTAATTTGTCCAAAAAAGGTATAATAGAAATGGCTCATAGTAACAGGCTTTTACAAATGGAAGCAGTTTCTCACTGTTGGTAAGTCTTTAAGCAAAATGTGCACCACTACCCCATGGTTGGAGAGGAGCACTGGACTCATCCTGATTAGACAAGCAAAGTGCTCCCGTGCGGTTAATTACCCAGGAGAACTCCTTATGTTGGAAACAATGACTTCTCTATCACTTCCAAGCACTGAATCAAGTCAAGCCGTGCCATATTAAAGAAATTATGGATTTGACTTCTTCACAGAGTGAAGTTTCTTTGTAGTAGGTCTGACTGAATTATACTACCAATAGATAAATCTATCAGTTTTTAAACATCTCTGTCTACTAAAGGCCTCTACATTTATCAGTGTGCATTTTTTTAAAATGCATAACATTATTTCCATTTTTCTTCTAATTCAGAAGCCTAAAAGAGCGTGTCTTTCAGTTTGTACTCAATTTTTGCTATTGAGGACAGAGCCATCAGAAAGCACTCCTCAGCTCTGAAAAGCAGAGGCTATGCTGAGCAATCCTCTGTACCTACACACAGAGCATACGCACCCTTTGCAAAAGACAGAGAGCAGGATGCTGCTTTTGTGAAGAAAGTGAGACTGGAGGGATAAGAAAAACTGTTCTAAGATATATTTTGCTTACACGTCTACTTAAAAAAAAAATTAATATCAATATAATTTCAAGTGAATATCTGCTTTCAACTTTTTTTTTTTTTCTAGATAAATGCTGAAGTTGTTATTTACACTCGGCATTCTTGATGAGGAGCAAATGATAAGTTAATTGCCTTCCTATTCCCACTGAATTGGAGTGTGTCTGCAAGTACTAGGTCAGCTGTGTGAGTAAAATGTTCATCGTTCACTGCTTACAGAATCCCTGTGCTATGACAGTAAATATTGTTTTCTCCAGAACTTAAAAGAGACAACTCCAGCTTTTCGGTTTCACTGGGAAAGGACACTTTTTCAAAAAAGTAAAATTAATGAAAAAAGCAAAAAGACAATTTTTTTGGTGGGGCTGATGGGAGATAAATCTTCCTTTCTCTAGTTTGTGAAGTCAAACTTTCTTCATTTTATGCTACATGCAGGCAGGCGTTTCTCCATTATAATTCTGTCCCCAATTTGTAATGTAAATATTATTTCTCTTAAGTGCATACAGTTATTAACGATGACAGAGTGCTTTGAACGTTCCCCCTAAAGGATGTTTCTTATTTCCCCATTTGAGAATAACTGAGAATTGCCCTGCGATGAGTCTGGTGAATGGATATATATTGCTGTTTTACATGTTGCTATCTGTAGACCGCTAGTCCTAATTTAAGGTGGGATGTAGATAACAAACTTCACAGCGTAAAACAGGATATAATCTCTCACTAATAGAAATTCATATTCCATATTGTACATCAGGCTGTTGACGTCTGAAATGCTGCAGTGGTGCTAACATTAGAATTCAGAGATATTTGTTAACGCTTCTCTTGAGACTGTTCATACATACACACCCTCGAAGAGATAGCACAAGCCTCAAAATGAATTTGTCGGTGAGGCTTTGGAGCCCTATTCTATTCATATATGGTTTCATTTTTCTCAACGTGACCTTTGGTTCACAGCAGCGATGGCTTTCGTTTGCTACTGGTTTTGAGGCAGCAGCTTCAAGGGAAAATGAGTCAGTGTCTTTTTTAGCTCTT
>VZTM01009143.1:80487-104750 GCA_013400555.1 Jacana jacana
TGGTATTTTTCTGCATCACTGAATTGATTTACATTTTAAGTAGCTGTTCTAGGTTAGACTACATTCATTCAGGCTGGAGTAATTAAATCAATGAGACCTGGGCACAATACAGCCTCACTGGTGTGACAGGGCCCACAGTATAAAGAAATGACATCGTGCCAGCTAATAGGAATTAAAAACACTAGAATAACAACAATGTAGTCTCTGCAGGCAGTGCATTACTTAAACAAAGAGCTCTAATGACATTCACTTCATGTATCTGGGCAAGCTGAGGGAGTTAGACTTTATTTTTAGCCTTTCTGAGACATATTTATTTTTAAAGCATACTTGCAGTGGTTAAAGTTTTGTTGTTTCATCCCTTGTCCCCCATCCCCCACCTTTAGGGAGGTTGTTCAGAGAAATAAGCAGTGCAGGGAACAGGCTTTTGGATGTGAATCTGAATTTCTCCAAAGCTTGAAGGTGTTGGAACAGAAACCGACTCCAAACCTGACACCCTTGGAAGAGTCCTACAGATGATGTTAACCCAGCTTTGCTTCACAGTGGTTTCCCACTCTTCTGTGTTAATACAGCATTAGTTATAGGCATTGCTCAGATTCAAAGTTCACTGGTGTGAAAGGGAGTCCTTCTAGTGGACTTTGAATCAGAGTTTTTATACTTGTCTTCAGAAACCAAACGATTACGCAGCCAGTCTGTCTGGTCATCCAAGGATGTGCTCAGCACACGTTGCCCATAGCTTTGGTTTTCCTCCCTGCCGTCTGGTTCCTCCTTCTGAAAAGGAGATTTCTTTTTCAGCAGCTCTGGATGCACTGGGGTCTCTGATGTCTTGCAGAAATCTTTGCCCATAGCACTGCAATACTTCACTGGGCAAACCATTGCTGCTGATTTGGAAAAATGCACAGCATTTGGGCACTGAGAAAAAAAACAACTGTATTTGGAAGCAGTGCTGACACAAGCTTTGGACATGCTGCAGGGGAAATGGGCTACAGAAGGGAGAGCTGATATGCAGGGAGTCTTTCTCCTATGAGTGGAAGCACCTATGTACCCCAGTTAGTTATGTATTTTCCACTTATACTGTTCCATCAGCCTGCCACAGATATGGGTGCTGTCATGTTACAGGGATCAGATTATGAACAAGGAAACAGAGTGGTACAGGCACATGGATGCAGTCCCAGATACTGATTAATCAGGTGCATTGGGTAGGAACAGTGGCTAACTACTAGTGCCTGTCCGGGACAGATTCAGGAGGCTCCAATAATTGCAAATGACAGGCTCAGCCAGCATGGAAGTGCTCTGTTGGCATGTCTTGGGCTGTATCTGTCAGTGCTAGCTTTCCAGGAGCTGGTCAAGGGTGGATAGTGTCTCCCTCATAACTCCATGGGGGAGTGCGATGTGAGCAATAACTGAGGGAGTATAGATTAATACAGAAAATTGCTAGTTAACTACTGCTGCGTGTCAGGGAATTGTACCTTGCCTAACTGCCCCTGGGGGGGCATTTTCACTCCTCTTCTGGGAGCATAGGTGCAATGGCATCCAAAAGTTTTCAAAGGAGGGCTGTTCAAGGGCAGAGGTGAGTCACTGCAAGTAGCCAGGCAACTTCTGAGAGAAAAATGTGAGACGTGGAAGCACAATTCTTCCAGAGAAGTGGCACCATCTCCATATATAGTCTTGGGTAATCAGTTTAGAGACTAATTTTCAGCTAATGTGCATATATATGTACACACATGCACATATGAAATACGTGTGTATCTTATTATACTGATTCAGACAAGTCAGGTGAGGAAGGTAGTTGTTACTCACTTGACTTTCAGGGGGTTGTGAGCTTGGGTGAGTCAATGGAAGAGCACCGGCAGCCGGTCACTTCCTACGCCTAGCAGCTGCAGAAAATCAGACCTTCTCTAGCTGTGTTCTTAACTAGAGATTTGGGTGCTTGCCTTTAGTAACTTCCCTTTTGCAATTTTCAAGGGGAGAAAATAATTGAAAGAGGTACAAACTAGCATTTCTTGGAATACTGTGTCTTTATTTAACTGTGACATTATGCTGGCTGCAGGAAAATCCACCCCACAGCTTGCAGGAATGAGCATCTGGCTGCACCAGGAGCAGTACTGGGAGGGTATGTCAGTCTGCAAGGGAAGAAATGTGATGACAGAAGCCACAGCTGTATTACCTGTGACTCATTCCCCGCTGGATTCACCACATTCTTACCAACCCTAACACACTCCATTTATTCGCCTTTAGAGCAGAAGAGCTGATTTGCTCTTTGGGTTTTCTTTTTTTTCTGATCTTCTTGTTTCATGGTTGTGTACACATTGTTTGGTTTTGGTTGGAATTTGTTTTGCTTCCAGCTATTTGTGCTCCCTGTCATGGGAAGATTGTGTGACAATCCTTAGTGCTTCTGTCTTCAGAGCCCTAATTAACATGAAGCACTGCTGCAGGCAGAAGTCATCCTCAGACTTATTCAAGGGACTTTGTCTAGCACAGTCAGAGCCAGGTTTAGAAATCAGAAATGTGTAACTCTCCAGACAGCACATTCTTTTCTGATCCCACAGACCTTCTTCTGTGCTATAGGTAGCTCTTCCTACAGGCGTTTTCCAGCAAATCGCTTTAAATTCTTTACTGCGTTCGTTATACAGCGCCAGTTCATTAAAGGGTAAACTCTGACACTGCAGCTCTTTGCTCAGTCAGCACCTGGGGACTGGTTACCTGATCTGGCTTTACCAACAGCACTTAATCTGGTGTTTGAAATGATACTAAAAGGCTGACTTTGTCAGCCACCTTTAATAAATTATGTGAAAAACACTAGACCACAAGGGATTATCACCCTGGTGTTATTTTTGTTTACTTGCACGATGTTAATTTAGTTTTGCTGCAGTCTTGAAACTACTGTTATTTCACAGTGTGACTTCATTCAGTACAATAGGGGATAACATCAAGTACAGAAGTGGAAGAAATACAACACTGTTAAACCTCTAAAGCAATTGTAAAAATGGCTTTAACCCAGTAAATCAATAATTTGATAATTACTGTGAGCTAGCTGACCTCTGTTTAAAACACAGGAATAGCAGGAAACATGCCCCTAATAGCAATGAATTCAACAGTTTGCCATAGTTTATTTTTACCCTGGATGAACACCTCCAAATGAGTTGGCAAGCCAAAATGTGGAAGAACAGACAAAACTGAGGAGAAAAGTTCAAAAAAGTCCTTTTCTGTTTTCTTCAGCTTGATGGTTTGTTTGTCCAATGAAAACATAAATCTTCTCTGAGCTTTTTGAGTTGTACAGCATTATGGTCTTTGCTGGAGTAGCAAAGGTAGTCATGGCCAGGACATCACTTCAAAAGACATGGTTCTTGTAAAACCTATAGTGCAAATAGAATTGAGACTGGATTTATTACATAAGCCTGGAAGCCATTACTAGATCTCATAAGCCTTTACACAATAATAGTGGCATTTCCATATTTTTTTATCCTTATATCTCTATTGAAAACTTGTTTTCTTTATTTTACCCCATTGAAAAGTTTGTACTACCTTTACACCAAAAAACTTACCTCTATTGGCTTGTTAATTTTGATATCAGTAAAAGCAACAATATTTATTTAAATCCATGTCACGTTAAAAATATTTATGGTTGTCTGAAAAATTAGTGAAATTTTATATCATTAATGATCTCTCATGATGTTACTTTTTGTTCTTTTTGTACTGTGATAGTTGTGAGAAGACCCACTTTGCAGAAAGAGCTTTGGGACTTACTGTGTCAGGCATTGTACAAATACCCATCTGACAATGTATTTTCTCGAACAATGAATGTCACTATCAATTCTGCAAAATTAGGTAGTGCAACAGAACTGTAGAAAGATATTATATTAAGACAGGTTACCCACAACTCAAATTGTGAGCTGTAAATGACCCCGGAGAGTCATCCTATAAATAAGTAATAACAACATACATCAGCTATTTCTAAAGTTTGGTAGTCATCATTGGGTACTTGATTCCCTGCAAATCTGAAGGCATAGATATGTCCTAGGAAGTGAGTGAAGGATACAATGCAGGTCCTACAGTTTATTTCCTGAACAATCAGTGTTGCATTCATAACAGGTAGCAACTAATGTAGAAACAGAAGTGTTTTGAAGAGAAACATTGAAAAAACAGTGAGGGATGAAGTTTTTTGATTCAATAAACCATTAGCTGATTAGGTGGTGCTTTGCTGTTGGGCAGGTCAAGAGATGAATTTAACTCAGCCTTAAAGGGAAGACACCAGAGATACTGGCAGTCTGAGTAACTATTTCAAAAGTTATGGCTAAATCTTATCTGTGGCCTGTTTTGTTGTTGCTTTAATCTGTATCTGCAACACTATATAATTTTCTAAAACATCACTGATGATCTGCAGGGAACTGTGGTCACAGTAGTCCTTCACCATCTGCCGCATCACCCTGACTCTGCACACCCAGCGCATCATCATGACTCAATGTTCCCAGCACTACTGCAGGCTGCTGCTTGCAGTAGCAACATATGATAAAGGAGGGTGCTGTTAGCATCCAAGAATAAGTTAAGAGGTACAATTCCCTTTTTCATTTTCTTATACCTACATTTCTACTGCAGACTGCTCTCTTTCAGAACATACCCTTGGCAGTGCCACCAGCATTGAAGGACTGGAGGCATGATGAAGTCTCTCGGTCCTCTAGCACCCACCTTTTGCATGTAATTCATGGAAGTACGTTTTTCAGTGATTTGGATAGTGATTTAGAGTGAGATTTAGATGCCTAAGCATAGGTGTGCAGTACTGGTTTAGATGCTGCAGGGTATCTGATACATATATATGGGGCTAATCAATGGGACAGAGGACTCAGGAGATCCATTACTCCCTGGAACTGCATCTGGAGGCAGTATGTGATGCCCTGAGATATACAAAATACCACTGAACACCAGTATTGCTTCCTTGCAGCCATGAGTAACAACAATGTAGTTATAAAATACTTCTGTTCTCAAATGCCTTCATTTTTCTTTGAATTAATTTTGCACAGGTAAATGGTGAAATCTAAAGCAATGCAGAGTCAGGTGGATTCCTATTTGCCATTAGCTTTGTGATCCTTCAGCTATGCGTGCTATGTATTCAGGGAAATTTTGGTAAATGAAAACATAGAATTTTAAGCTAAAGTCTCCATAAGAAAGGATGCAAAATAATGCTCTCTCCCTTTTCATGGCCTTGGGACCATTTTAAATGTCCTGTGATCTTCCAGAATGTCTGTTTGCAAGGTGAAATGCTAGGTTTGAACTTATTAAAAGGTACACAAAATATGTCAAACTTTGAAGAAACTAGGCTTGAAAACATTAATTTTCCTTTTTTTTTTTTTTTAACACTGTCTATAAAACCTGCATGGTTTGCTTTTATGTAGACACCTGATCAATCAGAGAATCAACTACAGAATAGGAAAAAAAAAAACAACAAAAAAACCCAAAACAAATTATGAGAGAAAAATCAGCTCTTTTGCCTTTACAATCTATTTTTAAGTATGAAAAATTGCAGCAGCTAGACTTTTCTGGAATCTACTGTGTCTCCTGTATTTGATGCTTTTTCTCTGCATAGTAATGTGTCTTTTAAAAAAGCCCACTGATATATGTTACAAGGAGTGTATCTCTTTCACCGAGACAGAACATTTTAATTTCCCGACACCTTTTAGTGATTGCTTCAATTTCCAAAGATTTTGATAAAATCATGTGGTTTTAGAGTATCAGGATTGAATACCCTGCTCCAGCAGCAATTTAATGAAATGCTGTAGTTTCACAGCATTTCATTTGACATAACCTAGCTCAGAGGTCTAATAAATGCAGTGTGATAAATGTTGGAGCTACGATTGTAAAAATATACTTGTAATTGGGTTAATATGCCTTAAAATACTACCCATCAGTTATCTTTCTTCTCGCCGTTATATGGCTTGCACTGTAAAGACTAAGCAATGCAGTTTACCCTTTTCCCCTGCTATCTCCTTTTCTTTCCTGCTTTTGTAAGAGTTCCTTTTTTTAAGCATTAGATTATAGCAAGCTGTACATATCTTCCAGTGCTAAAAATCCTGGAGAATCTTTTCCTGAACTCTTCCGATGCTTTTCAGAGCCATCTGAAAGAAATACAAAAATAGAAGACAGACTCTTCAAAATGAAAGACAAATATAAATAAGGACGCAGAATACAGCACAAGCTGCAAAGGTAGGTTTTGACAAGTGCTGTTTTCCTGTACTGTATCAGATGTGTTTCAGTAATAAATAATAGAGATATCACAGTTAGGAGATTAGAACCAGCAATACATTTTGACCTTCTAACTATCAGTAGTGTGCATGTGCCTGTGGTTTTTTGTGTGTGCACACGCATTCATGTGTTATATCACAGCAGTGTCATAGGACAGGAACTCTTCTGATGTAAACTGGTACTTTTGCATACTGTGCATTCAGAGGGGAAGTCAAAAATTTGTCTCAGTGAAATTCTGATGTTTGGTGTGTTTCCCCAGGTTGGAGACGTTCTTGGAAATTTTCAACATGCAATTTAGAATTTCAAGGGCAACTAATCAATTTACAGTGATTATTTCAAGCAAGAGGCAGATACACGTACCTCCTGGTGGAGTCTGAAATCCTGTGTTAGACTTTGAAAATAGCTATTGGAATATATATAGCTGTAGCTGAAATATCACTGTGTGCCACTGCTGCCTCTGGGGGTTTGTGCGCATGCATCATTGCTCATTGGCCCTGCAGAACCCATAATACTGTACTTAAAATTGTGTGGTATGTACATTGCACATATGTGTGTATGCAGTATGTTATGCAAATAGAGCACAAGACAGGCCTGGTATGGAGGAATATGCTGTCCTTTCCATAGCATCCAGCTTGGACAGAAGATGAAGCAGAACCAGGACTGAGATGCTATCTGCTACACTACGTAGGGTAGCAGAGGTGGAGGAATGGAGAGATTTCTGAGGCCATGAGAAGACAGTGGGGAGCCATTTCACAGGCTAACAGTGAGCTCTAACAAAGACAGAAGAAAATAAACCTGCACTCTGCATACCCTGGGGGTTAGCAGAGCCATCACTCCCATCTAATGGCCAAAGATCAAAGAGCCATGAAATAGCTGTAAGCGAGCAGCGGCTCAGTCCCTGGGATCAAGTAGTACAAGTTCACACACTTCTTTCCACTGCTGTTTCAGGTGAGTCTCAGTGGCCAGTGCTTCCCAAGGCTGAACACTGAGTAGTAAAGATGTAGGGCTTGTAGTTGAAAATCTTTTGTGGCCACATGAGAATAGCCACATAAATCCAGCCGTACCATGATATACACAGCTTGTCTCCACAAGGGTCAGCAGATGGCTTTTTAACTCCTCTGTTCTTCTACACACCCCAAAATCTACCATCACAGTCATACAAAAATGGGTAAGAACCAATGCTGGAAGGGTGATCAGTGTGTGCACAACGAGAGATTACAACTTCAAATGCAGGTACAAGAGAGATTTGTGACTGAGAATTTCTTCCCCAGCTGTCTCTCTTCATTAGTGAGAAAACACTTTTTCTTCCCTTAAAGCAGGTTTTGAAAGATGGATATGGCAATGCTGTTGTACTCTTCATTAAGAGTTTGCAACTGGACCCTTAGACCGATGTAGTTAAACTGATGCACACTCCAGAAAGTCCAAAACCAAACAAAGTGGTTCTTCAACTCAAATGACCATCCCAGAGGTAGCCAGGAACAGTAGGTATCTATGTGAGAGAGACCTCATCCGTGACCATGGAGTTATACCTGATGCTTGTCTAATGACACATTTGAGTGCTTAAAATTAGCCTTCTCATTTACACAGTGTCACATCTATCTTCAAGGAGGGGCTTTTCCTCATTTAACTCCATCTATTTGACTGAGACACTACTCTGCCTGGCAGCCAAAATCCGTCTATAGTCACAGGAAAGGATGCACCTCCCAAGGACAACTCCCCCTGTCCCAATACTGCTCTGAGACAGGCACGATTAATCATGGAATCATAGTATCATTTAGGTTGGAAAAGACCCTTATGGTCATTAAGTCCAAATGCAAACTTAACACTGCCAAGTCCACCATTAAACTCCACATCTACCTGTCCTTTAAATACCTCTAGGGATGGTGACTGAACCACCTTCCTGAGCAGCCTGTTCCAATGCTTCACAAGCTTTTAGGTGAAGAATTTTTTCTTAATATACAATCTAAACCTCCTTTGGCACAACTTGAGGCCATTTCCTCTTGTTCTGCTGCTTGTTACTTGCATCAAGAGACTGACACCCAGGGTCCAGAGACAGAACTTTTAGAAAGTAAAAATTAGGTGAGATGAACCTAACCGTGGTTTGTAAGTGCAGTTGCACTGATATTCTTTACTACGAAAGTGCTTTTTGCAGAGACATCAACTGGAGGTGCTTTGGAATTGTTATGGAAGTTCCTTGTGCAAAGAAGGGTCTGAGGACATTCCTGCATAATGCAGTTGTGACAGGAACATTTTCTGGGACAGATATGTAGGTTATTCAAAGACCCTGTGCGTTCCGTTATTTCAGCAGCTTCCTGTGTAGTTTCCGCGTGTGAAACACTGGATACCCCTGTGACAGGCTAAGCCAGCTCTCTCTGAAACGGTATGTTCCAGCCCATTATACCTACAAGCAAGGGGTAAAACAGGAAATGTGTAGGGTATGAAAATAAATGAGATGGATGGATCCGTAGAGGTCCCCCTGGGGAAAGGGCACACTCCCATCTCCTGAGGTTTTGGCAGCAGATGCAAGGCTGCACTGCTGGGGAAAGGCTCATCGGCAGCTGGGCTGGAGAAGACCTAGGGTAGGAAGCCTCTTCTCGCTCTTGTTTCCATGCCTTCTCTGAGCTTTATAACCAGTGTAGTCTTTCTGCTGCTGTCACGTAGCCTGGGAGCACATTTACATTTTCTGAATAGGGCGATTAGTGCTCACTCCTTTCCCCGTGTCACTTGCACCTGGTCTCTGACATTCGTGCCTCATCAGTACTAATGGCCCAGCCATTAGTGGTGATTACTGGTCGTTGTTTCTACCCCACTGACCCCCCTGACTGGCAGAAGCACCCCCCTGCCTTCCCCTGCAGCACGCGAGCCTGACGTTTAATAGCCCAGTTTAATACCAGAACCTCTGAATACATAAATAAAACCAGACAGGCTCTACCTATATTTTATATGGCTAGTGAGAGATGAATACATGTTTTTTTGATTATGATTAATGCTGCTGTTTATTATTTTTATTGCGGTAGTGCTGGGGGGTTTAAATATCACATCCTATCTAGGTGAGGTACAAATTCATTGGAAAAAAAGATGGTTTCTCTTTCAGGCAGATGGTAGCCCAGACCACGGGAGCAGTGACGATCTGGAGCAGCCTTCTTCTTGGGCAAGTAACAAAACCACCTAAAGACTTTTAAGAGGGAGTTTAGAAAGTTTATTATATTGTATGTTAGGTACCTACACGGGCTTGGTTATGTTGACTTGAGAGATCACTTTTAGCCCAATGGTGCTTATGTTCTGCGGGGCAGGAACCTCCCTGCTTTCTGCACATCATGCAATAAAACGTGGTGTTTGCTGTATTACAGAAGAATATGCTGTGTTTATGAGAATAAATAGTTGTAATATTATAGCTCTTTCACTCTGCTCTCCTGCTTCAGCCAGACAGTGTGATCCCTGAAGGGTTAAGGTCTTATGAGAAAGAATAGCAGGAATTCTCCTTCATTTCACCTATTCTGGCACATAGAAGAATAAAGACTCATGTGCAAATTTCCTTTCATCCTCAGTCCAATCGTGGAGCAAATTTTAGGTAAGTTTGGCTGAAAAAAAGGCTTTGTTCTTCCTGACTGCACTTGGGCTGCTTTATTCCAGCCATGTACTAGCACACAGAAACTTCACTTCTGGGAAGTCTGCTCCTCCAGTGCTGTCCACAGCCTGACTGCAAGCATGGGACCATAAGAGGATTCCAGCCCTTTGAGGCCATTAAAATAACGTGCATGAAGTTGGTTAAGCAGCTAATCTTCCCAGCACCTTTCTGGAGGGAACCTATCTTTTTGGAAATTTATGCCAGGGTTAATGTAAATTAACAGATGTTGTCCAAGGTCCAGCTTGCTACTCCGCCCACGGCTTCAGAGGTAATTAAGCCCTATGATAAGGGCTTTTTAAGAGTTTCCTATAAACTGTGCCACGGGATTTGTGCATGGCCCCTATGTTGATTTGGATTTTACCTTGAATGAATAATGTTATCTGTATTATAGCTGTCACAGATGAAAAAACAACTTCTACAGATGAGTGAATCCATTTGTTGGTTTATGGATCCCAAATCCTCCAGGGCAACAAATCCATCTGTCATTGCTGAATGCTTGTGTTTTATTTGGTGCTTTGAGTCAGCTGACAGGTATTAAAATGCACATTGAAGTGGACAGATCTTTGCTGACTTCCCAGACGAGGAGGCCCATGGGTGTTTTTATTCCAGCATATGCAATGAAATAACATAAAGTCAGGAAATCCATTCTTAGGGGATAATACAAATTGAGCTAGTAAGACATTGATACTTGGTCCATAGGCCTTTGACCCAGCTACCTGCCTAGGTCACCCGTGTGCTTCCTCTTCCTTATTGCTCTTTCCTTTCTTTCCAGCTGGATGCATTCCAAGGAAAACTGTGCTCACTGGGCCAGTCTCGTCTCTTCCCCTTCATCTCTTCTTTCTTGTTCTCTGTCTTTGTTCCTCCATTCTCAATTCCTTGCTTATGTTAGTGTACCTCAGGAAGAGCCAAATAAAAAGTTGTTGATAAAAAGCTGCCTAGGGGAACACACTGTAGTAGCAATGTGGGAATTTCTTTGTGGTGTATTCAAGGACAAAGAGCCAAATTTCCAGGCATCTGTTCAATTTTCTTAGATGAAAACTGCAGTACTCAGTTCGGACAGTTAAGAATAAACTCAGTTGCCTCATCATTGATGACCAGTGCCATCCAAGATATTCCAGAGCATCCAGAACCTGTCATTGAGCAATTAAACTCTGTCCCTTGGCTGAGGAGAAGCATTGTTCTTTCCACGAGGCTTTAGGCACCTATATTAATTAGTTATCTTTCAAAAGTCTGTCAAGGATTTCTCTAGAGGCTGAGTCTAAGCAATTTAATTTCTTGCTCTGCATCACTGAGAAGAGTCTGTGTTTCTCCACTGACTAAAAAGAAAGCCCAGTTAACTAACTGAAGTGTCTAAATACACTATGAAAAAAAACTTATTTGGCCAGCCTGCACACATAAGTGATGTAACCTTGACTGTGGTGTCTAGAGTGAAAGCAAGCTAATGCACTGACAAAATTAAAAGCTCAGTGTGGATATAGTTTGAGGATAAAATCTGCAAAGCCACCGTTTTTTACGAAGTGCTTGCTGGATTGTGTCTGCTTGGGTATTAGCTCCGCTTTGGCCATCCATGGTCAACACCTTGTGTCCTGTAGAGCAGGAAAGAAAGATGGAAAGAATATTGCTTTCCTACAGAGAGAAGGTCATCTACAGCCAGTCAGGGAGTATGTATGCTCCCATTAAATCAAATTGCCACAAAGCCTTGACTTTTCAGACTTTCTACATTTTTTTTTTTTACCAGTTACTGTCCATCAGTGGCTGAATTTTGAGTATGAGAAAGGCCCAAATGACCCATTCAGGGATTTGCCCTTCTCTGCTGACCTTTCAACTCAAACAAGATACCCCTATCTTAAGAACAAAAGTTCTCTCTCCTTTTGTAGAATCCATCTCATCCCAACAATCCCTGCATTTGCAGCTTCTTTATTACTGCTGGTTATTGTTAAACCAAACTTAATAAAGCATGCATTCTGGTAAATAGCAATTGCTCAAACATAAGCAGCTTTAAAGGCAAGAAGTAGCCCTTCCAGTCTCTAGATGAAGGATGATTTGAAATGAATTGATGTGTTCTGACTGGTGAGTCAAAATAATTCAGTTTTTCCCCCCCTCCAGTGTTAAACCAAGTCAATCTTTTCAAACCATATTTGATATCTTATTGTTTATTTTCGGTCAGCAGACAGCAATTTTCAAGAACTGCTCTTGATATACAGCTCAGATATCTTACAGGTCACATGTCATTCAAGAAAGGTCAACGATTCATTTAAAGTTTCATCATTCTTCACATAAACAGGCAAATACCATTTCATTCACAGTGCAGGCTTTTGTGGGTATGATAGGCCTCGGTAGTAACAAAGTCTATGTAATCTTATTCCCTGCCTAAGAATGAGTGAATTGACATTATTATCATTACCTTATCATATATCTTGGGTGCACTTCCAGTAAAAGTATGTACAGAAAAGTATAAACAGAATTTCATTTAGAGTCAATTCTAAGGAGTTTTTTAGATCTCTGTTTCTTGCCCTTATTTTTTCTCATCATTTGTAAAAACAGAAATAGTGTTATACAATTATACCTTGCTGGCTTGTTCAGTGAGAATACCTAGAGGCAAGTATTACAATCGAGTGACATGTACATCATTGGCAGCTGATTTGTTACTGCTTGCTAGAATTAAATCAAGATTTTCAGTGTTGTTGATTCCTTTATAAACAGCACCTTCAGTAGAAAATGCACATTTTAAAAACAACTTTCTTATATCTAAGCAATAATCCCTGATTTAATTAAAACTGAAAGACTTTTAAGAAAGTAGATGCAGTTTTCATAGGGTAAGTGATCTATTTCCTATTTTCTTCCTGTGATGTCCTCAGACTAGCTTTACAAGGTAGAAATTTCACTGAGTAGCCTTCACAAAATAAATAATAGTGTCAGTGTCTTAGACTGGATCGAAATGAACCTGCTTAACCATTGTCTTAAACCATTTTCTTTGGTATTTTAGAAGCCAGTTTCTTATCAGGAATGAAAAAGCAAATTAAAAAAAAAAAACAAAAACAAACAAAAAAAAAGTAATTTTTTTTTTTCTATAAAATTAAAGATAATTTTAAAAAATTTGTTGACCACTGATGACCTTCTGCTCCACTAAAGATCTCTAGATGCAGAATTGAAATGAGACTTTCAATGGTTTTATCTAGGGTTTTTGGGTGAGTTAGTCTTCAAGTTAGACTTTTGAATGTGTCTGTATGCCTATTCTTGCATGTCAGTGTTTCTGTAGGCACCTACTGCATCTGTTGGAGTCTAAATACTTTTCAACATCTATCCCTTCTTGCTCAATATCACCTGTGATCGTTTACATCAAAGCAATCATCTAAAAAGAAGACAAGCAACAAGAATCTATTGAAAACTCCATCCAATATCTTCTGTCTCATTAGCTGTTAAACTTCTTTATAAGTCTGGCTGTTAGTCTTTATAAGTTAGTGATGAGACGCTCATCATCACTTCCTCAGCTGAAGAAGAGGTTTGCAGTGTGTCATGGAATCATAGAATTATTCAGGTTGGAAGAGACCCTTAGGATCAAGTCCAACCATCAGTCCTACTCTACAAAGTTCTCCCCTACACCCTATCCCTCAATATCACCATATCTAATCTACTCTTAAACACATTTGGGGACGGCGACTCAACCACCTCCCTGGGCAAATGATTCCAGTGCCTTGACCACTCTTTCTGTGAAGAATTTTTTCCTAATGTCCAGCCTAACCTTACCCTGCTGCAGCTTGCAGCCATTCCCTCCTGTTCTGTTGCTAATTACCCGTGAGAAGAGAGCAGCGCCAACCTGTCTACAATGTCCTGTCAAGTAGTTGTAGAGAGTGATGAGGTCTCCCCTCAGGCTCGTCTTCTTCCAACTAAACAGTCCCAGCTCCCTCAATCTCTCCTCTTAAGATTTATGCTCCAGGGCCTTCATCAACTTCATTGCCCTCCTCTGCACTTGCTCCAGCACCTCACCTCGATATCTCTCTTGTGTTGAGGTGTCCAGAACTGGCCACAATGCTCAAGGTGTGGCCTCACCAGTACTGAGTACAGAGGGACAAATCACCTCCCTACTTCTGCTGGTTACACTATTTCTTATACAAGCCAGGATGCCATTGGCCCTCTTGGCCACCTGGGCACACTGCTGGCTCATATTCAGTCACTTGTGGACCAGCACCCCCAGTGTCCCGAACCAACTGATCATAAGCACAGAAGTGTGACATTACAGAGGTATTCAGTTAAAGACCTTATCCCTGTACAATTCACATTGGTGGTATGAAATAGAGGACAAGTTAGTAGTAGCAGTCAAAATTTCCAAAGGTACTCAGCAAGCAGAGATTTCTAGTGAGACTAAGAAGTCCTTCTCACCTATGCTGAATCTTTCAGCCTGTAGTATAAGAACATAAGTTAAAATTTTTATTCCTGCCTCTGTTTACATTATGGAATGAGATAATTTATTGCTTTAATCTCTCCACATCTCAGTTTTTCAAGCAATACATGCAACTAAATAATACTGTATAATGAAGTTGCTGCTTTAGTGGTGGATTCTTTCAGCTACGTAAAAGCTTTTAAGGCTATTAGCACATTTTGATTTTTACCATTATATGTGTGTGTTCACGGAAAGACACTAGTAGATACAAATTCTTAGAGCTTGTCCCTGGAAATACTCTGAGTTAGCTGCCAACATCAAAAGGGGAAAAATAAAAGAGTCTTTCCATTGACTCATTGTAGTGTGTTTCATCCATTTCATCCGTAGACAGTGGGGGGGATGTGCCCCAGGACAAGTCAGAAGGGGCTCAGTTCTTGGTTATTATGGTTCCTCTACTTGTCCTTGTATCTTTGTGCTCTTTTTTGCGTCTGTGGGGATAGGCCTTTTCTCATACAACCTAACACACACAAGCTTAGTGAAATTCTTGTAATGAGGGTAGTATTTACTTCTTTACTTATATTTGCCCCCTTTTCATGGACCTTCCTTTGTATTCTTAAACTCTCCTTTTACTTTTATATCTCTTATAATCCAGAGGGCCTAGGGATCAAACCAGCATCAGGGAAGCCAGGGAGCATTTGTTGCCAACTATAGCTCTTATTTGGGATGAAAAATTGTTTGAAACTACCTTGCTTTGGGGGAAGGAACTTGTAGTACTTTCTCTATCAAAAATGCCATTCTAGAAGTAGTTCTCTCTATCCATTGATGGGATGGAGGATGTGGAGTTAGGGAACGTGCTCATCTCCAGCTGCGACATCAAAGTAACCAAGGGAATAACATAGCCCACCAATAACATCATAGTGAACAAGAGAAAAGTCACACAGGGCATCAGCATCTGATCCTCAGTGTTCAGAAGGTAGATTTATCACTCCCACAAAATTTTAATAAAGCAATAAATTACAGTCCTTGTAGATTAACACTTAAAGCCTGGCTTTGAAATGACAATACAGGATTGAAGGGCTTTCTGGGCCTTATTATCGATCCATGTGATGGCCAGTCAGTTAATAATTTTCAGGACCTGGTTCGTTAAACTTTGAATTTGCATCTGAACACTGAATATGTGTGTGTATTTTTGTTTGTGTCCAAATTGAGTGACAATGCAAATGGCCACCTACTGTGCTTAAAAATCAGTTTTAACAGGCTTTAAAAATAGAATTCAAGTGTTTAGTTGAATTTTTCACTAAGTAGCACTTTGCCCAGAACATGTGACTGTCAAGCACCATCGTTAGAAGAATGCACTTTGTTAGTGAAAAATTTCAATTAGATGGGTGTTTGACATGGCAGATGACAACTAATAAAGCCTACAAACTACATACAGATGGATGTGTATGAGTTAACAGGCCCTTCCTGATTTTTGGTGGAGCTATTTGGAGTGTGCTACTAATAGTTTCATTTGTTGTTTGTTGCCAACTTGGTTTCTTTTTGCTGTTCAGATACAATTGAAAGCAAAGGAAAACTGATCTTAAGTACCTTCTTTTGCCATCAACATGAAGTGAGGTAGGAGAAACAAGAGGGGCTCTGTGGAAATACTGGTCTAATGGAAGATTTCAGTAACTTTGCCTTCTCTTATTTTCACCACGGGGCCCAAAATTAAAAAATGTATCAGCAAATATTTCCTTGACTCACTGATGCTATTCCTCTAAGAAAGGAGTTTTAAATTTTTTTTTGTTTTCCACAATCTGCTGGGTAGCTGCACACATAATTTGAGATTGTTGCTAAAACAAATTAGACTTACGCATCTCACTCTCACTTATAATTAGCAGAGATCTTAAGATTGCTGCTGATGTAAATGAGAGCAGAATTTTTCCCATAATAGGTCAAATGCTGTCTCAGCACAGATGAGTAAGAATGAGGTTTGAATTCCTTGTTGAGTTTCTGGTTTAGGTCAGGTGTAATCTAGATCTCTGGGCCTCTACCAAGGTATTTATGGTGTGTGTAACTACAGGAACACAAAGACTACATGGCACCTATATTTAACTTTCTTGGCTCTGAGATTATCTGAAAGTTCTTAATATAGGATCCTGTCTTATATCACTTACAAATTTTTTTATTGTGAATTGATCTAGTTGAAATTTTCCATGCCAGTGATTCCTCCTGGCTGTGTATTTTGGGAACATTTCAGGTAAAATAGTCAAAGTGCTTCTGAGTGTGAAATTATAGGAAAATAGACTGTGTTGCATGTAGAAAAAGTTTTCTTTTTAGTAGTTTAGCAAGAAGATGTACCTTCATTGTGATTTAAAACACAGGGCTAAAAACTGAGAGATGTCTGCTCTGCATTCACTGGGAACATTTTTGGGAACATTTCAGGTAAAATAGTCAAAGTGCTTCTGAGTGTGAAATTATAGGAAAATAGACTGTGTTGCATGTAGAAAAAGTTTTCTTTTTAGTAGTTTAGCAAGAAGATGTACCTTCATTGTGATTTAAAACACAGGGCTAAAAACTGAGAGATGTCTGCTCTGCATTCACTGGGAACATCTTGTTAAATATGGGTACATTGTAAGAGTTTGTCTGAACCAGAAGAAACTTTCTAGATTAAGATAGCCAGTGATTCCTCTTTACTAGGCAAGATTCTCTCTGAAATTGTGGGATATGAATAGGACTTTCCTAGCAGCAGCATTCTAGAAATAAGAGTTTATCCTAGGAGATTGCTTCCTAGGGAAGAACTGGATTAATACTGGATTAATAATGTCTTGCAGTACTGCTAGAACAAGATCTGATGGATTTTTCTTTCCAGTATGGGACATGAGCTCAAGTCATTTAACTTGAGCATGGTGAGGGAAGTGAAGAGGCTAGCCTGTAAGAAAAGCTGAAAGCTGTTGGAGGAAAGTGTGTTTGGCTGGGCAAAAGCTGGGAATAGAAGAAGGGAGCTGATGGATTGGGTAAGGAGGGGTGGAAAAAGATTACTTATGCAAGGAAACTGGAATAAGGACAATGGAGCACAAGAGCAGGCATGATCTTTCTCACCTAAGTTAGGATAATGTGTCAGCAGCAAATCTCCTGGAGCCAGAAAAGGGGACTATTTCTCAAAATGGAAAAGGCCTGTCATTGTATCACTGAAGGTACTTTAGTTCCTTATAAGGGAAAAGATCATGATTGCTGCTTGAGCTGGACTTAGGTCTCACAAATGCGTCTTCTAAAGCAATCTAGCTCCCAGTCCTGCAATGTGTTCCTGGACATGTCTGGGTATACTTCCCCTGTATGAAAGCAGACCAAAATGAAGCCTATGTTTCTGGGTCTCCAGTTTTCAGCAAGTACCCATGAAGCTATGGAGCAATCATCTCACTTATGTTTTTTGTATAACACAGTGATTCTTTGTTATGTAACTCTTGCTTTGAATAAAAAGCATGGGAAATTGCATTTCATGCCCCAATTATGCATTAAAAAGCTATCAAGATTGAAAGGCCAAATACCAAAAAAGAAGAAAAATACCAGTATTAATCCAGTTCTTCCCTAGGAAGCAATCTCCTAGGATAAACTCTTATTTCTAGAATGCATTCTGATTATTCCCATGAAAGCTGTAAGCACATGCTGAGTGGGGCCAGGGCTGCAAGAAGAGAAATGTAGTGGCATGCCAAGCTGGAGGACTTTATCTCTGCCTTGGAATTACATGTCTACATGATGCTGTTGATGACACCAACAAACCATGTCCCTGACATGCCAGTGAAAGAGTGATAACTTGAGGCAGAGTGGAGAAGCAAGTCCAAAACTGGCCCAATGGAGCCAGCAGAGACTGCTATTCCCACCACAACAGAGTGCTCTTGTATAAGACAGAAGCTCCTGTTGATTTCCTAAATTAGCATTAAGAACCATTGATTACGTGAATCTATTCTGTTAGCTGCTCAGTGACACCTCTCCCAGGCAGCAAAATAATTACACAAAGTATGGCAGCAACCATGTACCCTTCACAGCCCCTGGAGTACCTTCACTAGTGCCAGGATCTGTATCGTGCAACTGAGAGCAGGTTTTGAGGCCAGGTGGGAGCAAAGATAGAGAACACATGGCTTGTAAAGTAGGAAGGAGTGTAACAGAAGCCCTTGAACTGGGTCTTGATTTAAACAAGTGGAGCTGGGAAACAAGCAAGGGAAACAAGGTAGGAAGACACTTCCTTTTTCATTAAATTTCAAATTCACCATTAAATTCCTCTGCAATAAGCAGAAGAATCACGGATCTTGTATATTCACATGGGCAAGCAAGGCGATAATTCTTTCCTAAGGACGGGATGAGGATAATGTGTAGTAAACTAATCGCAGGGTCACCCACATAACAACAACAATAAAACACAGTATTGACCAGCTGCTCCCTTTGTGCTGAATGAGGCAGGGCTGCTGGGGAAAAATTAGATTATTACGCAAGACTGTGCCATGATGTGCTAGTGACCAGGGCATGCTACCTCTGGCATTTCCCCATCTTCAAGTGCAATTTTTCAGGTCATGTCTTCATATGCACATATAGACACATGTAAGTGGTCATATGTGTCCACCTGCAAAGGCACACATATTGGAGGGTTAATTCTACTTGTACGCATACAGGTAAGATGAGACTTTGTTCATGCTACCCAGTTCGACCCAGTCAAAGCCAGTTCTGTGAATAATTTCAAGGTTCGCCTTTTGGTTTAAAAATACAAGATGTTGTTTTATATAAAGCAAAATCCTGACATTGATAATAATCACAAGCAGAAATTATAATTGCTGTAACACATTTGTGCTGTCAAACATGGTACAAATGAGCACACATTTGTATTGGAGTGATGCCCACCTCTCTTAGCTGAGTTTCTGATGCTTGCACAGCTACACTTGCCTGGAGTTTGTTACTTTGGGACTTATGGCTTAAAAATTGTTGTTCCCATCAAGGAAAGGTGCATGAACACACTTTGCTCCAGATGATTATGCAAAACTGAAAGGAGTTCAGCAGAAACAGAGGGGAGATTAGCTCCAAAAGATTAATGTATTAAATATATTAAAAAGTCACTATGTTCCAGATATATATTACATAATAATATTATTCTTAAGCTAAATTTTTTCTTCAAAATGAAAAAAATAATTCGGTTAAAGCAAACTCTTTCTTGTCTTAGTTCTGAGTTGCTTGAGCTCTTCAAACTCCAGAAGCCTACATATATACCTACATATACACTCACAGGGCAAGTTTTGAACAGTGTATTACACACAAGAGCAAGCAGCAGATTGCTTAAGATTACCCCGACATCCTGGACCAGTCTTGGAGCAGTAATATCTTCATGTTTGCTGTCAAGGCCCGTCACCTCGGCTGACCAGCAGGGACGCCACGGCAACCCACATTACTCAATCAACTTTAAGTGTTATAAATACTGAGCTCCATAAAAAAGTACAATGTAATGATGACTTAAACAAACCCAATTCATCATCCCAGCTGCACACAGATCATTTCCCTCAGGGTGACCAACCAACCAGCAGTGAACATAACCCAGGCCAGATTCAGATTCCATGTCTCTTCATCAATTTGACTTTTGGGTTTACCCCCTTCCAAAGGGATTAAAAAAAAATAACCCCTTAAAATGAATAAAAATCCTCACAAATCAAATACAGCTCACATACCCGAGTCTTCTTTTTGTTGTTGTTATACTCATGTCCATGCATTTTGCCTCTAGTGATATAAAGGGAAACCCTTCAATTTAAAGGTCAAATGGGGGCTGTTTGTTTTAACCCAGTGAACCGTGGCAATGGTATTCACATATATTATCTTTTGTCCTTCAACAGTTGTTAGACTTGTAGCCAGAGGGGAGGCTTGGCAGATTTGCTTGCACTGATTTTTTTAAGATATATAAAAACCCTAAATTTCTGCAGTTAAGTGTGCTTGATTGAGTAATATTCTGAAAACCAAATCGATACCAAATCTGAGTTTCAGTCAATGATAAGGCATGTTCACCAGCACTATTAAAGTTTGTTGGTTTCATTCATTTAAAGACAAAAAGTAAAGATTCATGATTCAGTGTGGTCTGTTCCCTCTCCTGCCTCCATCTTCTTCTGTCTTCCCCCCAACCTCTCCTCCTGTCCTTGATTTTATGGTTGCCCCGTTGCTGATTAGGGAAATGTCCTGTAAGAACTCAGTTAATTATTGTTCCACCTTTCAGTTCCCATGCCCTCACCCCAAATTCCCTCTCCTTGTCAATGAAGGATTGCAATTACAGGGTAGCCAACTCAGCAAAACTAGATTAAAGAGAATTAGTACAATATGTTAGTGAAAGCAAGATTTCAGCTGCTTTTCATTTCCATGCAGCTGTGAGAAGCCAGTTCACTTAGATTGGGATTAGCCTTTTTTTTTTTTTTTTTTCTTTTGCCTTGAATTGCTGTGCATGCTTCTTTTTCTGCCGTGGAATTCCTGCTTTCCTCCCTGGAGGTGGCTGCATTTTAAATCAGGCATGTACTGCAATAGGTGTGGAAGCACAGTTTGCAAAGTTTAAATTTTTTTCCATCCCGTTGGAATTAGATAGAAATGGTAATCCAGAAGACCAGAAATCTGTAACTGTTCCTTCTTCTACATCTACACAACCTTTAGCACAAGACCAGATCTTGACTTTTGCTTCTGCCATCATACAGTCGCTGCAAATAATATAAATCTAGGATGATTCTGCAAATGGCTGCACTGCTTGTTGTTGTCATAGGGCACAATGCAGAAGATGGGTGAGACCTGGTTTGGGGATAAATTTTGAAGGAACAGAAATTGAAATAGAATTGATATGCTCTTTCAGAGCAGACTGCACCGACTTGTTTAGTTGTATTTTTCATTTTTCTCTGTTGAGCCACATAGAGGCCACTCAAAACACTTGCCAGGAGAATTTTAGCTACCACATTGATTTCAAAAGCTATTACTCTGGTTAACTTTTAAGTGCTTAGACAATAAAAATATAGTCCTTTCAGACAGAAATTATATCAACATGTTGGAGTGGTGAAGGAAGTCTGAGTTGTCCCTAAGCCTGAAGGGAGCAGGGAAATGGTCATTTTCTGTCCTGGGGAAATAAAGAGCATAAACTTCCCGAGGCAGGGCAGAGTGACAAGTCCTAGTGGACCCAAGAGTACTGTTGTCCCTTTACCACTGGAGGTTTGATCAGTTTGTAAATTTTGTTCCACCAGGAGTCTCACCCCTGGCTTTGTATAACAGTGGATTTATTAAGAAAGCAGGAGCTAAGATTACACAACAGGTCTCTGACAGACAGCAGACATGGGTAAGTACAAATGAACTATGGATGTGACACTGCAAAACACTTGAGGCCAGTGTGATATCTTATCTGTCTCAGGGGGATATATACAGCATCTCACATGCTTCAGCTTGTTGCAAATGCTCCTAAGTGGAGTATTTGGAAACTTGCTGATACCCCTTTTCAGGTTGAAGGAATTCAATGTCTTTTTTTTTTGTTCTGGATAATAATTGCCATGATATCCAAATTATGCTTGGCAATGTTCCCATATCTCCTACGAAAATCTAGCACCAAAATTTGGGTCTGAGTACCAGCCTTAAAAAAAAAAATTCAGAAAACATTGAAAAATTCAGCTGGTAGAAGCCATACTCTGTAACAAATGAAGAATTTGGGAGGTGTTTTTAATTGGGTTTGAAATAAAAAGTAATCTAAGAGGTATGAGATGTGCTTTAGATGGAGCTTGTGTCATTCACGTGTGCATTTTTCTTTCATGCCATATATTTTTCACTTTATCCAGATTTCCTTGTTCCCTGAGTATCAGGTAAGACTTAGTGATTCTGTAGCATCTAAGCAGCCCAGCCACAGTTGATGTATTCTTCCTTGGGTTGTATAGACTGCAGTTTGTATCAGTACAACATTTTTGAGTCTTGCGAAAACCAGTGAGCTAATCTGGCAGCCTGCTTGCTATCTCACATTTCTAGTTCTGCTATACGACCCAGCCTTCGGTGTCGTTTGCACAATCCCCTAAGTGATATCTTCCTCTGGACTCTGGCCATCCATTCCTCTTGGTTATCAATGTCTGCTTCTGCGGGGAGACTGATACACTGGAAAAATACTTTAAAAAGTCAAATTTCCTGAGGCACTATCTCTAATGGGGCCATTATTTGTTGTATTGCTATATTTGCTCTTTCTGTTTCACCCTTTTAGAACAGTGAGTTTGCATGGGAAATTTTTGTCTTGAAACCAGATGATCCTTTACATAGGTTATTCCTCTATGATTTTTCATTTGCTTGAATATTACAAAATTCATTTGCTGTACAGCTACTATGCTTATTATTCTTTAAGAATGCTGAGCTTCCCCAGACGTGTACAGTACATGCATTACCATTTTGTCCTTCACCAGTTCTTGGACTCATAGCTGGAGGCAAAGATGTTAGGATTTGCTTGAGCTGAGCAATACAATATTTTTGTTCAGCTGTGAAGTTGATTAATAATTTGGAAATTAAATCAATATATTATTTGATTTTCATTACAATGGGATTTGCGTGTAAACCTTTTGTACTGGCATTCCCAGTGTGAGTACATGGGAAGACTAAACTAATGTTTTTGTTGTCATCTTCCCTGTGATGTTGCAAAAATGAAATGAAACTCCAAGGATTAGCAGTATGATGATAATTTTTGCTGTTTAACCTCCTTGATTATTCTTGATTGTCACAGCAGAAAAGCTTTTGAATGCTTCCAGTTTGCAATGCCAAGTATGAAGTCATGTACATATTAGAAATGAGCCCCTTTTTACCAGGCAGTTTGGATCCTTTAGACAGTCATATGAAAAATATGTCCAAAATAACTTTACCTGGGTAAGAGAGTGTCTTAAGAAGTCCAAACCAAAATAATTGAAATAAATGGAAAGACTGAAAACTTCAAGAGAGTTGTGGTAAAGTCATATGTACTTAATTCCAGTTAGATATGACTGAAAGCTTTGCCATGAAATTCTTGCTGGTGTGATCTTACACAGTAAGCTTTCTGCAATGGAAAAAGCTTTATAACCTTATAAACATTGTGTGCTTCAAAGGTTCCTTCAAAGGGTCCTTCAAACTTTGAATCTGACAATAGTTCCCCAACACTAGTCAAAGCTGGGACAGTCAAAACAGAAAGTTTCTCCTGCTGCAAGTATTGATTTTTTTTTCCTGTTGGCATTCTGTGTTTTTAGAAACGTGTTATATCTGCATACATTGCAAAAATACTAGATGAGCTTTGTAATTTGCCTTATGTAGTTGACAAACAGTTTACGGTAGTCATTACACCTCATAGTCCCTGAAGGATGTAGGATTAGGATGCAAGATGTACTGCCGCTGTCTGGCAGGACTGACAATAATTACATCCAACTCTGATCTTATTTTACTTCTGCTTATATGGCATTCAGTGGAATTTAAGGCTGTATTCAGGCTTTAAATGTATCAGATTACTAGAAATCCATTGAAAACAGTAGACAGTCTTTTCCTCTTTCAATCTAAAACCAAAAAAATGTCCCACTTCCTCTCTCATTGTGTTTCTGAAGTAAGTCATGAAGTTCAGGAATGAAACTTCCAGCTCAGTAAATGGAGATCTATATATAGAGAAAAAAATATATTTGCCTCTCACATTGTGATGCTATGATCTTCCATCTTCCCACCACTCCTGCAAAACCACCTTTAAATACTGGGATCTGGCAGTTTTCTCAACTTTTGGTCCAAGAACATGTCCCAGTTGTATACCAGCTACATATTGGAACAAAATCCAGGGGATGAAATGAGGCCACACTGTACTCCCTCCAGAACTGATTGAATTGGAAGACTAGACCTCTGTATCTGCTGTTTATGTAATGTCATTTTATGTGAAATTGCCCCTATAGTTCAGATGATGCTTTAAAGAAAGTGAGGGAGTCCAAAACAATCAAAAGACTCTTAGGATCATCGAGTCCAACCATCAGCCCTATTCTACAAAGTTCTCCCCTACACCATATTCCTCAACAC
>VZTM01009143.1:107120-132099 GCA_013400555.1 Jacana jacana
GCTTCGTCCTGTGGCTTCTAATGTTTTTGTGTCTCTGAGGGACTCTCTCATCCAAGGACAAACATCAAGGGTTTTATAACTATCAGTTGATCATTTCTGCTAAAGTAGGGGAGGTGGATTCTCGGCAAGATAACAAAGGTTTTATCTCTATCCAGGGAGGATATAAAGGATATTGGGAAGATAACATCTAATTGAAGATTCAATTTTCCCTGTGTCAAATTGTTTTGATGACTAATTGATTTACATAGACCAAATTCATTCACAGAGCAAATATTTTTTTAGATCTTTCTTTCTGTCTTCTTCTGTAGCAGCAAATAGGAATTGTTGTTCATTTTCTTAAAAAAAAAAAAAAAAAAAAAGACTAGGATCAGCATGGAAGATGTTACTGATTTTAGATCTTTATCTTCTAGACATAGACCACAGTAAGTCACTAATGTCAGTAAAGGTGTGATTTAGGGATCCAAGCCCGAGACTAGGAGCCAGAAAAGGTCAGAATGTAATTGCTCTGCCTTGGCTCTGAGAGACCAAGAAAAGGAAGAAAACATGGTGGCCTCAGGCAAAGCAAAACCTCTTTGACTCAGTTTAAAAGAAGGACAATGGTGTTTATTTTCTTACCTTGGAGGGATATTATGACAAATAATTAGTTAATGTTAGCAAAATGCTGTGAAGGTAAAAAATAATATGTAGTGAGAATACAGGATGTAGTGGTGTGGAAGATTAATTGGGATACATTTGGAGTAGCTTTAAAAGTGAAATGTGACAAAAATATTCACTACATCCTGCTGTAGTGAAGCTTTTTTGCACCTACCTCAACAAGTTGTTTTGGTTTTAGTGAAAGCATGTTCCAAGTGGTTTCAGCACAGGCTCCACAGTCACTGCTGGTAACACCAGGTCACTTTTCAAGCTCCAGATCAGGGGCAGAGGCATTTGTCTCTCCACTTCCATCATCTTTGTCTTTTAATTCCTGAGGACTGATTGATGATACACTTCCCCAGGACTGTGTTGAGAGCATCATTGGCACTAGCAGGGGTAAATTTGGATCCAGGGTCCTGCTCATCCCCTACTCCCCAAGAGAACTCCCATCTGCTAGACAACAGGTTCATCCAGGTTGACCAGTGCAACCTGTCTTCCTTGGGCCAGCAGTACAGGTTCAGAGACAAGGATTTGGAGTGGCCTTCTCTATACATGGAACTAGAAATGTTTTTCTGTGATGACAGACAAAGAGAATTAAATGTCCTGGAGCAATAAATGCATGTCACTACAGTCTGCGGTTCAGACTTCGGGAAAGGCAGATTTCAAGTTCACCTTCTCCTCAATCTTTCCGTTTTTGTAAGAGAACGACAACCTAGCCAGGACATTTGCAGGTGCCTATCTTGGGTTATGAGAAGCCTAGCTGTTCTCAAGCAGGATACCAGAGGCAGATACCTCAAACATAAATGTTCCCCATCAGCAGCACCTTCCCTAGCAGTCACAGTAATCTTAGACCAGTGTGCTATCCTTTTGTACTGTACGTATCATCTCAGATGGGCTCAGCTGCTTGGTGATGGTTTGATGAGTAGCATGAAAGTACATTTTCAAATTTTTATTAAAAATTTATAAAAATAATTCCCTATTTTTTTCCAAAAACCTTAACTACAACTGCACCCTTTAAAAAACATTTTCATGAGAATTGTTAGGTTTGGAAAAATAAAAGTGATGCTTTTATCTAGAGCCAAACTTGATGTAATTGGACACTATGATGTCTTCTTCATGTAGCTATATCTTCTACCCTAAATTATAGCTTATTATATANACATATACCAGACATATACCTAATGTCTTGGTGAATTATATCAGCAGATGGTTGGGAGGGAGATCAGTGGAGATGATTGGCTTGAGGCCACCCCACTCATTTCATTTGTAACCAAAAAGCTACTTCAGATGCAGGTTTCTCAGGAGAAAGCTTAACAAATCACCATGCTTGTCCCACTGATGTTTGTAAAATAGTTGCTTGTTCATCATACTTTGTGTTTTAGTTCAGACTATGCATTTTCTTTTCTTTTTCTTGCACTATTCAATGTCCTTTTACACTGGAAAAAGTGCCAGAGGAGGACAAGTGCAATATGTGTCTCAGTGTGACTCCGTCCTCAGTCAAATAAAACGTGTATTTTTATAAGTTTGAAGAAAATTTTCAGTTACATTTTCAGTTTCTGAGTGGTAATGAAGAAAGAACATGTCCTCTGAGAAAGCGTGGCTGACAGGTAATTGCTTTCACAGGATAAACCGAGTATATTCCACTTTACCATTTAACATTTCCAATAATTTTACATATACAGAACATTTGTGTCTAATTGGATGAAGGATCTTAATTCTTGTTACAAAAAAAATACTGTTAAATTGATATTACTTCATTGATTTTAATAAAGCCTTTGAAGATCAGAGAACAAAGGGGCCTATTGGTTCTTTAATTAGTAAAGGATTTATTCAATAAGTTATTGGACAAGTTAATTTACAGGACTTAATTTTGCTATTGAAAGGTTTAGCCTCCTTCCCTCCAAAATTGGGACGATGGACCATTCCAATACTGTGAAGGTGATGACCTTGTGATAACCCGTGTGTTCATCAGTCAAATTACTGTCCCCAGTAATGATAATGCCAAAGCTCTGGAACACTGGGGCAGCTAATCTGTATTCAAATTACACTCAATGAAACAGCAAGCACAATTCAAGTAATAACTCACTAGCACTGAGAGGTGAAGGGAGATGTTCAGACCCCTTCATGCAGATTGGACATTATCATACATTTCTTAGGTGTTGGACAGGTCTGCATGAGAGGGTTGTTAATGAAAATATCAATCAAAAACTCTGCTGACTTAATGGTCAATTTAAATTAATTAATTGGAAAGGAAAAAGTTGAGAAGGACAGCATTGATTGTTTAGCTCAAAGCAGTTGGCAGGCTAGGAGAACAAGGTTGCCCAAATAAGACAATGTTTCCTATGTCAGCTGATGCCACGTGTAAAATCTTAAGTCTGAAAAGACAGGGAAAAACAGCAGGATGCTGTAATTTGAACACTTTGATACTTTGAATCATGGTTCACTGGGTTTGGGGATGAGGTTCTGAATGTAATAATATAATATCAGCCTGAGGAAGGAAATCTACAGGAGAGGTAGAAATGGGTCAGTATGCACCAACTGAAGATTCGACCCTCACTTTGCAGTCACATATAGCATTCCTTTCATTCATGGGTTGTTTCTTTATGCTCATGGCTTGTGATTTTAAGCTCAGAACATGTTTGTTAGTTGTACCTAAAAGGCTGACTGTCTGGAGGTCAGTGGAGGACTCATATTGATTTAGGGGAGCCCGAATTTTAGCCTTTAACTACAATGGGGCTCCTCACAAGTAAATCTGTATTTTAAGAAAACATTTTTTATTAAAGCTTTTTTTACTAATGTGGAAGGAAAAGGATCTGATGTTTTGTAAAACTAATGTAGTGTAGGATGAATAAAATAGAAAATATATAATTTTATTGTCTATTTTGAAACAAATACTTTAAATGATACTTCCTATACATATGTCTATATTTATACCTGTATGTATAATTAAACATCAGCAAAACTTTAGAGGAAAAAAAAAGTCCAACCTATTTTAAAATATATTTTATCCATTGCATAAACAAAGGTTATAGCAATTTGGTGTGAGAATAGGCTAAGTCTTGAAATCAAATAAAGAGCTCGTATCAGATGCCTGTGTTCTGTACTCAAAACTCAGCATTGGTTTTGAGCTCAGTGCTAAGGGAATACAGCAAGATTTGGTAAATCCATACTATTATAGCTATCTAAAGCACAATCCAAACTTCCTACTACCTGCATTGGATTGTGATGTGGGTGCAATCTGAGATGTCAGGATTGAAAATATTTTTTGAGATCCTGGGAAATCCAAAACTGCTACTCCAAAGCATTTTTATCCAAATACTATGCCTTGTCTTCAGCCATCTATTTTGTCTTGGCTTAAATTTGTTTCCTAATTCCATTCTTTCTAAATCACACATTGTCATTTGCATCAGAGCAGAATACAGATATCAGCCTCAAGTATAAGGCAGCAGGAAATAAATGTGAGACGTAAAATTGACTGCAGATGCAGCAGGTTTACTGTGGAAAGAGTCTAACAGGCCGCACTGGGGATGATTTTGATGTTTTTATTATTATTTTTTTATTATTATTACAAAAAGGATGGGAACAGTAAATTAGCCTAATGAGACAGAAAGGAATGAAAATAAACCAATTAGCCACTAAGGACAATATGGTCATTACATATTTTAGTAAATGACAAGAAGTGGAGTGGTACATGACACCTTATAAAGGAAATAAAGATGCTTAGCTGACTTTCTACTCTTTTTCTTCTCCCCATATCCTTTTGCCAAAGCAGTGTGAAAACGATAATAAGGGATTCAAATAAACACATTCTCAGCTAAATGTAACTTGGTCCTCTGAAGACTTCAGGGGCAGGTCTCCAATCACATTTCATACCTAACTTCTAAAAAATGCTTGGCATGACAGATACGCAGTGGCTCAGGGTTGCACTGCTACTGAATATGCTGCAAAGAAAATTTATTGAGCCTCAAAAAGCCTAAACAAACTGTGCCCCCCAACTTCTCCCTACTGTCACAATGTAAATCTTGTTCATTTCCAGAAGCACTGAAGCACATTTTTAGTTCTATACAGTAGCTAGCACTCACCTTTTCAAAGCTATCTTGGCAAATATTTCACCCAGTGCCCAAGAGAAAATGGTAGGTGAAAACCACTCTGACACTGGAAGGGCAAGCAGCACACCAAGCAAAGCCCACGGTGGCACAGCTTTTTCAGCATAGCAACTCGGCACAGCCCAGACCTGATGATTCTGCAGTTTAAAGATGTGCCTGGTTGAATAGACTTCTTTCTTGCTGGACTGTGTTAATATAATGGCTGTACAGCTATAATGTAATCTCAATAAATAGTGTTTGTGTTTGCAAATGCCCTAGCTTTGCTTTCAGGTCTAATCTCCCACTAAAGCCATTCAGTGTGCCTTTGACTACTCACCACCCCAACAGCAGTTGTAGCCCTCTGGCAATGGTCGTTACACCCTAACATTCAATCCATACAACTTTCTATCCAGCTGTAGTTATATTCCTATGGGGTTATATGACAACTATAGAAGATCTTTATCTAGAGGTATATTAGGAGCCTTTACATGGTTGCAACTGTGTCTATCTCTGCATTTACTATTCTGAAATACTGGTGGATTTGCAGAAGCACATTTATGTAGAGACAAAACTCATGATGAAGAATATTAATGAAGAGTAGGGTGGAAAATATGTGCAAAAACATAGCTACTGGTGCCTTCATCCCAGCTCTGCTTCAGTTATCTTTAGGAGATAAAGATAATAACCAGTCACCCAAAATTTTTCACTTCTAATCCCAACATTGGTTCTGTCTGTGGTTTTGGATAAGCTATTTTGACTGCATTGTTTCACTCTCTTTGGAAGGGAAACAGCAGCATCCAGTATTGCTGTTCATAGATGTCCCAACCTCTTCCTGGCCCTAGCTTTCTTTTGTGCAGTATGAGGACTAAACAGATCTGTCCCTGTATTGCTGGAATAGTGTCTTCGTTGGGGGAATGGATTGTCCAGCAGGTTCCAGGAACCTTGAGGCTGGAGAAATTGGGATTGTGTATGGCATCTAATGATAGGAGCCAAATTTCCCCCTTGGTGTAAGGGTAATGCAAAAATGTGTATGAACTATTTTTAGTTGGGCTATAAAGAGAGAATTAAGCTATCAGAGGACATAATTAGAATACAGCCACCATTCTATATTTGGGGATTAGACACTATGCCTATGTAATTATTCAGCCTGAATGAAGTAATTTTGGAGTATAATTACATGGACTATTTTATTATTCTTCTGGCTCAGAGTAACAGATTCTGTGAGGAGTGCTCGTGAAGGGCAAAATGGTGCCACGGGTGGAGTGAGTCAAGAAAAAGGCTTCAGCCCTACTGGAGAGGCTAAGGGTCTCAGCCTGGCAGAGGCCCAGTGTTGTAGCTCTAAGAACAGCCACAGCTGGGCTGGTTCTAGCCTGTGCCTCAGTGCATTATGCTGGGAGTCTCTCCTAAGTAAAATCTTCAGCCCCAGTTTTGCAAAGCCATACACGATCTTAACATTCCCAGCACAAAAAGCAAAGTAGATGCAAAAGTTATTTTAAAAAGATGGCCATTGCTATATAAGTGTATCAGGACTGGCAATAAGCAGAAAGTATTACTATTGTTTTATTTTCTTATGAATAACAATAAAATATTACACTGACTGCAAGCTTGATGTGCGTGCTAGTAATATTATTGTTCTTGTAGTATTTAGTTTGCTTGTATTTTCTCTTGACTCCAGATGGATTTTAATTTTGTGTATGGTAGCTACACAGTGTGCATGTAAAAGCTGTAATAAATCTGCTTGTTCAAACTGAAATAGGCATTTTGTATTATGAGACTGTCTTGCTCCAAAACAAATCCACATGATTAGAGTAGTGGATTTAACTAATTGCCCTCCAAGCAGCTCCTATGGGAAAACAAAATGTTGTCTATGTTAATAGCGCCTCAAACAGGGATCAGTTAGGATCAGCAAAAGCATGGTATCATGTGCTTTAGTATTGTTTACCAGCTGGCAGGAGGATAATTTACATAAAATCATTATCACTTGCTTTAGGGTAAGTACCATCATAAAAGCTGGAATCTGAACTGAATCCAAAATCCCAATATGTTAACTACTGTTGAGTTTCTAGAAAAATGCAGTTTGATATTCAGATCCCAGAAATCAAGGATTTTGCTCTGTGTGAGATCCTGAAGTGTGAGGGATCTGTTTTCTAGACTAAACCCTGATGTAGCTGTTCACGTGAGACATTACACATAGATGCTTTTCAGAGACTTCTCTTCTCTTCTCTTCTCTTCTCTTCTCTTCTCTTCTCTTCTCTTCTCTTCTCTTCTCTTCTCTTCTCTTCTCTTCTCTTCTCTTCTCTTCTCTTCTCTTCTCTTCTCTTTTCTCTTATTTTTCTCTACAGAGGCTCTATTCTATTCTATTCTATTCTATTCTATTCTATTCTATTCTATTCTATTCTATTCTATTCTATTCTATTCTATTCTATTCTATTCTATAATTTTTCTCTACAAAGGCCAGCAATACCTAATTTTGTTAGCATAAATATTAATCACATTATTACAAATTATAATAGTATCTACAATATGTTACTGAAACGTGAGAATAAATACCTAAAATAGTTCAATTGAGCTGTACTCTAAAAATAGAGTACATTGTAGATTGCAAGGAGAGACCAGCTTTATGAAGGAGCTGAGGTGCAGATGTCTACGTGGTTTCTATTTAGTGGTAGGTCTCATGGGTCCAAACTTCAGTGCTGTTTTTTCACCACAGATTGGTAAAACCACTGCCCTGTGTGAGATTTGACATGGAGACACCACAATAGGAAAAGACTGGGTCATTACATACCTGCTCAGTGCTTCTATTCAGTAGGGTGAAGGCAGTAGCATTGCTGGAAAAATCACTCCAGGACCACTGGCTCTGGCAAATGTTGCTTTATCTATTTTAGAACAAGGCCAGACAGATAGTTTATTTTGTTTGCATGGTTAGCCCTTCACTGAATGACATAAAGAAGTGTCAGGGCACTGGAAGGCTTTCAGTGATGGAGGCATTGTTAATTAAGAAATTCTTTGGCACTACAGTGAGAATTGCCTGGCCAATGTTAAAGCAGTGCAATGAAGACATACAGCATTGCACAGACAAATCATAGCTGCAAAATCCTTCAAAGAAACCACTCAAAGATGTTCATTATGTCTCCAGGGATGATCAACAGAGGCTTCAGTAGGTCTGATCCTACCACAGGACAGTGCAGTGTTGTTGCCAAAACCCACAGGACCTACAGAAACAATTGCATGATCCTGCTCCTTAGTGACTAAGTAAAGAAAGGTATGTATAATTTTTCCTGCTGTGCTTAGTTTGTAAATAATTTCAGGACACAAGTCTCCTGGGCTACTAAACTGCCACCTCTCCTGATCATTCAGACCCTCCAGGTAAGGTTTTTTAAAGGACCTGAATACTTGAATTTCGCTGTGATTTGGAAATATCATACTGAGGCACTCCTTTGAAATTGCCTCAATTCACACTTGTATTCACACTAAAACTGCAGAGACAAGCAAAAGTGCAAGCAAAATTTCATACTTTAGCTTTTTGTATCACACATCAGTACTGTAGACGACTGGCCATTTGTGGGTCACTTTGCATATTCTGGAACAGAGTAGGCAAAGCCAGTGCGTAGCACACTCTGGCATTATATGCTCAAAGACCACTGAAGCAGATAGCAATTCTCTAGTAAAATTTTTCCAAATTAGCTTTTTTTTTGTATAAGTTATCTCTGTCAGAAGAGGAATAGCTGACCTTTCTTCTTTTTCCCCTGAGTCAGTCATTACCTACATTTCTTCCCAATACGGCTTGCTGCGCCTTGCCTGTCTTCAATGTTATGTCCTGTGTCATCATTTCTCTGATTATCTATTGCTCTGCAGTATCTACTGGAAGCGTGGTCAGGGTACTGCTGTACCCATATTGTACTGCCAAACCAGTGGCTTCAGTTAATACATATCTGGTGCTATGCGTAAGTGAAGAGCAATGAACGCAAGCTCCAGGCAGCAGAAGTCTGGAGAGCACCTAAACACCAAAGGCAAAACCATGACAAACCTTCCTTGGCATCTGGGGTGAGACTCAGCTGACCCAATTTACAATCTAGATAGCTACATCTGGACTAGTCACTCTAGAGTCCCTTTGTAGTCAGTGGATAAAGAGACAATGACAGCTGGGATTTGCACAACCTAAAATGGACTTTCCTCTCCATTGACTAGAAATGTGGGAACCCTGATGTACCCTGGAGGACCAGCTCAGTCACAGAGTCCCAGCCACGGACACCTCAGCATAGCTGATTCCCTCCCAAAAGGCACCTCAGTGTCCTATTTGGCTATAGAGAAAGTATAGAGAGATAGTTTACCCAGCTAGTTTTGATCACTGGCGGCTACCACGCAGGTCATTAATATGCTATGTAATTCTGACCTAACTATTCTAATGTGCATTGATTTCATCTTATGTGGGGAAAAGAGCTCATTGCTTATTATTGGTTGTAATATATCTCCATCGAAAAGGTGAAAGCTAGCCGCTGGCCTCACACAAATGATTCTTAGAGGAGTTAGCAGTGCTTACTGGAAACTGACGACCTTCCATCAGAGCACTGGGATGCCAGAGACTCCTCTGTTGTAGGGAGAAATGCTCCAGTCCCTTAACCACTTTCATAGACCTTCACTGGACTCTTTTTGGTGTGGCCATGTCTTTCTTGTACTGAGGAACTGAGAACTGGACATGGTACTCCAGGTGTTTCTACACTAGTGCTGAATAAAGGGGATCACCTCCCTTGACCTGTTGCCAGTACTTTTTCTTTTTCACTGTCCAGTCATGGGTGCAAGTACTGGGGAGGCTTCCTTGGGGTGTCACCACTGGCGGAAGCCCTCCCACTGCTTTGCCATGTCTGCTAAACAATTGTACTGCAGCTAGAAAACATCTCAGACCAAGAAAGTCATGGATGCAAAGACAATAGTAGAAGACAAATTTGTGGGTCATGATTATTGTCCTTTCCACTCAGTTACAGTCCCACCATTGGCTTTCTTGTGAAAATATTTTCTTTATTTCATATTAATTTTTACTTCATATCAGCTGTTGCTGTTGAGAAATTTTTCTAGGCCCTTCTCTGTGGAGCTCAGTCCTGTCTAAACAGTCAGTTTTTTAAAGAGGTAATTCATATTCCTATCTGACACCTTACGTGGACTTTGGGAGTTCACTGAATTTCAGTGAAGGTGTGGAGAAAAGTTAGGATTGAGCATCCTGTGAACTTTTTTCAGCCACATTCAGAGGCAGTATGTGTGACCGTGAGCAGGTCATCTCCAGCTACCACCCCCTTTCTCAGCCAGGCTGGGTAAGACCAGGCAACCTTTACAAGGATGCTTGCTGGATGGAGCAGTCAGTCCATGTGCATGTGTGTGTGCAGCCTCATTGCCTCAACATCAACATCTTACTGTTCTTCACAAGTGCTAAAAGAGGCTCCATGTAAAAAAACCTCCACAGAAAACAATAGAGAAAGAAGAAACAGAAAAAATGCTGTCAGACTATACAACGTAAAGTAACCAGTGTGGCCTTTTCAGGGGTTAGGATTTCGACCTTGCAGGTTCTTCCATGAGTGTGGCCCACATAATTTCCCACCCCACGTACAGTAGCTAGCATGCCTGCAAGGCTCTTTTCAGACTAATTCCTGCTAATGTCATGCATGGCTAGTTAACCTCCATTTGATCTGTCTTTTAGAGATTTATTCATCAATAAAGGCGTTATTACTCCTTTGATGATAGTTAGTATCATTTATATGAATTGTCTATTGACGGACACATTTAACAAAGGGTGTTTATGTGCTGAACAATCACATAGTTTATTTATCCAATAATCATATAATCGATTTGAAAAAAAAATCAAGTTGAAAGACTTCCTTGAGATTTAGAGATTTCACAGTTTCCTTCTGTGTCTAAGATGTTTAATTTGTGTTAGTTCTGTATTACATTTCACTAGTATTGTTTCTACAAGAGGATCTTATAGATCAACCTTTCACAGCTCTCAGGTAGAGACTGAACCTGGCTTGTTTAAGATGATTGCTTAGCTATTTTTAATCACAAATGGCAGTATAAAAAATTAGAAATACTGTGCAGAGAGTGTCTTAGGGCACTCTTAGAGAAGTTTACCACTGATCACACTTGCTTTCCAGACTAAGTACTTTTTCAGCACTATCATCTCTATAGTATTTACAAATATCTACTGATGACCGGAGGAGAAGTCTGTTTCTCTTATAGCTTTGCCTGGCTGATATAACTACATTATCACAAGGAATAATATTGCTCAATTATACTCACTTAAAAATCCAAATTGAATCAGGAAATCTTTCTTGTCTAGCAAGTTCTGTATGGCTCCTGTTGCTCTTGGATTGAAACACTCCTAGCTCTTGTGCAGGATGGCAATGCCAGGTCTCTAATGGGCACATCCAGTGCTCAGATGCCCCTGAAACCACCAAAATTGACACCACAACTCATCTGAGAAGCCAAAGTAATAGCCTTGATATTAAATACTAGACCTCTGTTTCTAGTAATACCCCCAAGCCCCATATATCATGCCATATCATCACCGTATTATGTTTGCCTCCTAACACAGGCATTGCAATCGTTTATGAAATGTCTGTTGCACTCCTTGGTGTGGATGGGAGAATCCATTGTTTGCCTAGGTTTAAACAGTGGATATTTTATTTTTGGCAGATTCTCTATGTCAGTCATGTGTCCACTTCTCAGAAAGGACAAGATTGCATTGACTACCTACCTGGTGACCTCCAGTTTCGCACAGGCTGGGCTTTCACCCTGTGAAGAGTTACCAGTTGTGCTTACTTGGAAATGCATGGTTCACCCTGGAGGAACACAGAGACCATCAGACATGCATGATATTCATGGGCTGCACTGTCCAAAGGGCTTTCCAAAGTATGGTTCACAGCATTGGCATTAAGGGATGCTCAAGGGACAAAAGTTTTGTGGACCAATTACTACACTATACAACTTATTCCTTATTCCTTAATCAGGGTTTTGGAAACCCTGATTTTTCACACCTTTGTGCCACAGCAAGAAGGAATCGAGTGGTCTGAGTTCATGTTGGGACCTTAAAAAGAAGTAGGGAGGTTCTGCTTATGTGCTTAAAACCTAGGTCTACAGAATCATAGTCACAGTTATCACTGCTGGGACATGTAGCTGTGCCTGGAACAGGATTCCTTGTTAAAATACCCTCATGCACAGGGAGGTCTAAAGAGGATTGGTTTGCTATTATTAGTTACTGGCCAAAAGCTTTTGCACTCTGTTTTGAAGGAATTTTTGATCTTTTGATTTTACAGGAGACTGGAATTGATAAGCCAGGTGATTTCAAGGGCTACAGTTTCAATCAGGCCCCCTCCCCCATTGCCCTCCTGGGAGACTCTGACCACAGGGAAGGACAAGTCCTGGGATTTGAAGGTTTAAGCTGAGGCCACCAAGTCCCATAGCTTGAGCAGTACCAGTTTCATAAAAGCCTGAGCTAAGCTCTGGGAGCAGCAGTTTAGCTGGCTGATGTCTGTGTTAGATGAACTTGCAAGTGGTAGAGAATAAAACCCTGATCCTGTGAAGACTGGTGGCTGGAAGGCAGCTGGCTTTCATCACTGAAGCAGTGTCAATGGGGTGGTGAACTTGCTGCTCCCCTAATTAGAGTCAGCATGTCCTGCTTTCCTGAAAATTAATGCCAGAGAAAACTTTTCTTGGGAGAGGCAGGAGATGGGGACTGGCAAAGACAAGACAAAACTGTACATTAAATGCCCTAGGTCCTACCCTGCCCTCTTTGTGTGGCTGCTCCTCTTAGGTCCCTTTCCTGAAGGTGACACTGTGAGCTGAGTGTTGATCTCAGACCTCTAAACCTGTAGAGCTTTTACCCTGAAATCACTGTGGCACATCTGAAATCAGCTTTAGTTCTGTACGCTTAACTCGATAGTGTTTTAAAAAATTATTTGTGTGTTATTTTTGTTAATTAATTCTCTCTCCTGAGTGAAAACTGAGACAAATTGAGACTTCCTTTAAACTTTGTACTCTCCCATCTTTGCTCAAAGACTCAGGTAAAGTCTTCAAACAATGCGAGTTGACAGCAGCAGCAGCAGAGAGAGATGCAGCCACTGAGACCCAAACCTCTGGCAGCCATGAGTGCATCAGAGCTGAGACTTAGCAGCTGCAGCTGCTGCTCATGGTCCCTTCCCAGGAAATGCGAAAAAACTTCTCACCTTCTTGGCAAGCAGCCTAGCTGGGTGTGCTGGGCACTTCTGCCACCAGAGATAAAGTCAGTGATGTATTTTTTATATATATATTTCTATATGCGTATTCATGCATGTGTGTGCAATATACATACCCTGGACTGTATGTTTCTGTACATGCATGTGTATGTGTGTGTGTATAAGCATGTACGCATGTTCATGAATGAATAGCCATGTACAGGTGTGCTTAAGAGTGTGTATGTGAATAACATGGAGTGAGTGTTTCTGCAATACTTGGCAGTGACCTTCTAAGAAAGCAGAGACTGCGCTTTGTACAGAACGGTGTAGGAAGAACGTTAATAAATGCATGGACCTTTGTTAGGAAACAAAAATATACAACATCCTGTTGGAGTGATAAAGACATAGCAGCAGAACACAGAGAGCTCACGGAAATAGCATTAACCCTTACCTGTATGCCTTTTTTTTTGGCCTTGGATCTACTTTAGCACTGGTGCCAACTTGTTTTGTCAAGAAATCTGCCTTTTATGTCTGTCATATTTGCAATGAATTTCTCCTGCAGAAAAATGAAGGGAAGGGAAGGGAAGGGAAGGGAAGGGAAGGAGGGGAGCTCATCAGGCATGGTGGGATTACTGAGAGTCTATCCCAATCACCCAAGCTGTAAGTGAAGAACAAATTCCTTAGGTTAGTTATTCTTTAAAATTTATTTGTCCAAGGCTATGATATATGACTCCTATCACAAGTTCAGTGTATGGGACAGTGGGTATCTGGTCCATGGAGAGGGCAAGAAGGAAACACCTCTCCACTGCAGACTTTGTGGTCCCTTCCCTCTTGCTTATGGGATAGGTGTAGGTGTGTCACCATGTCACTGCAGGCAAACAGGACACCATAACTCCAGGAGATGCATGGAACCACCTGTGCCCCATGGAAGGGTGCTTGCTGGAATAAGGAGCTGAAGCACAATGTCAAGGGACAGAAACACTGATTAATCTGGCTTTTCAGGTTGCCCCTGTTCATGGGGGTAACGAAGCAACCCAGGCCCTTTCAAGGATGAAAATGGAGCTGTTTTTTTCACTTGCAGTTCGTCTTTGTATCTGTGCTCACTGAACAACTAAACTGTTTCTGGACTTTAGACCCTGGATGGCTAGATCTGTATCACACTGTGTTCAAAAGCAGAGTTGCTCCTGTTATCCCTCCCCAAAAAGACACATCATAAGCACAAACCAGCTGATAGCATCTCCAGCTACCTGGTCCACACCTGCAGTTAAGAGGTGAGAATGGCAGATACTGCAAGTCTAATCTGGAATCACGTTTGAGTACTAAACTGTGCCTGGGCTTCACTTCTGTATAGTAAGTGATACCTGAGAAGTGCAAACCTAGTCCTTCACACAGAGGACCATAAGAAAAATTGGAAGCTTTTTTACAGGTCAGAAACCCCATTGCTTTCTTCAGAGAGACATGCTTTGGGAATTAATTCAGCACTGATTCAGCACACGTTGAGTCCTGGAGAAATGCTGACTGAGGTCACTTGGATTGTTCTGACATTAACCTGATGCTGAGATATTCAGATGTCTCCTCAGTGTCCTCTGATGCTGGAAGGATGCTGGAGGTCCCTGGCCATGGGGGCAGGATCCCAGCATCCTGAAGTGATGCTCTTCCTGCCCAACCCCAGCCCAACCTTACAACCCAAGACTTTTCCGTGGGCTTTGGTGCCATCAAGTGGCAGCAATGCTGAAAGGAGAGAACTACTCAAAAGTCCCTGGTTCTTGGGTGGTCCCTGGGCACACACAAGAAACATGCAAACAAGATTAAAGTTTTCCCCAAAGTTTGAGAATATGAGACAGTGCAAGTGCAGCGAACAAAGAGAAACTTTTACTGATGTTTGAAAGACGTAGGAAAGCCAGCTTTTTAAAAAAGTGGGATAAACTTGGTTTTGAGAAATGATTAATGCAGCTGGCATCAAGAGTGTGGATGAAAAATCACATCAATTATTCTCCAGACTTTCAAGTATTCTGGGACTTAAACCAAATACCATAGCTGGGTCTTCAGCTTGGGTCAACTACTGAGACACAAAGTCAGCAAGACTGAGTCTACTAGAAATAAAATTGGTCCTAAAAATTGTAGCCTAATCTGAAATTTGTTTGGCTTAGTTTGATGAATTTTAATTTTTTTTTTTTTTTTTTTTTTTTTTTTTTTATGTTTTTCAACATAGCTTCACTGAATTAACAGCAAAAAAGGATTAATGGAGTTCATGTCCACAGGGATTCTCTGTAGTGAGACCAAGATTAACATGGCCTTAGATGAAACACATCTCCCAGCACGTATCTCACTAAAATTTTAAGGAAATTAGGAGCTTTTCTTTAACGGGTTGTTCCCATGGGCAGTCACTTGAACTGTTACAGAAGGAGGACTTTGTCCTAATTCAGGTTTCCCTATCTAATCCCCTGATTACAACAATCTTGTTACCACTTTCTCCACAGATTTCTAGTTCTTTTACTCCCTGGTGCTCTCTTCTCTTACACACGGTAACATCTGTTTGCTTTCTGTCTGTAGCTGAGGGAGACTAAAAATAAGAATTTACATCAATCTCAGGGATTCTCTTTTGCATTTATAAAGGGATGAAAATGTGATGAACTTTTCTTCCTCTCTTACCATGAAAGTAGCTGTCTAGGAAAACAGCTTGGAGTAACATTAATGATTGGTATCTGGGGGATTTTTGTGTGTGCTTTTTGTTTTGTATTGCTTTAGAAAAAGACTTTGCCTGCATAACTCCTATTTAAGTACAAATATAAGAACTTGGATTTTTTTAGTAAAGAATGGAGTAGGACTGTTAGAAAACACATGATTTCAATCCTTAACACTTGTCATTGAGACCACAGTAGAAAACCTCCTGATTTTAACTTAGCCAAACATGCAATGAAAACCCTAACAACATTATTCTCATATGTTCTCATGTTGTTCTCACAACAAATTCTCATAAAATTCTCCAGCATATTAGCATGAGTCCCCTGCACTTGCATGATTTCAAAGCTAACAGCCAAACCTTCAGTTAGTGTAAACCACTACTGCATAAAATAAAGGGGATGAAACAAGGTTATTACCCTGTTCTTGGAGATGCAAAGGTCTCCATATAAGGGAGCCTACAATGCATATTATAGTGAATGTTTCAGCTTGGACTTATCTGGGGCTAAGCAGCACAAGGTGCAGGAGAAACAGTTGATGCATCCTGCCCTCACAGAGTGTGTTCCTCCATGTACCCCTAAGCCTCCCAAGCTCATATAGATATGTTAGGCACCTTTTTTGCATTCCTGTGATTTAATTTTTTATTGGCCGCATGGCAGCAGAGAAACAGATCTAACTTGGACAGATTTGTGAGCTAAATAATACATAAAGATAACATTCTGGCGTTACAGAGAAAGAAGTCTCACTGATTCCAGACACCTTCTGCAGTACAGTGGTAATTACTGCACCTCTGCATCCCAAACTGATGCCCAGCTTTCCTCCTGGGACAACTTTCAGCTGCAGTCCCTGCTCCCATGCTGGCTAAAGCATCCTCTTCCCAGACTAACAGGTAGCACTGCTGGGTGTAATTTTTTCCTACTGTTAGTTGTTGTCCACTCCTTCCTAGCATGTCTTAGCAGCTTGTGTTTACCAGAGTTGAACCAAGGCAGCCAAATTGTTGTAATCAGAGTGCAAATAACTAGATTTTGGCTGCGGGTGAAAGGCAAGACCCCTGACTTGGCTGGGTTTATGTTAACAATGATTTCATGGGATGTGTATGTCCAGACATTTTGCAGCTTTTGCATATTTTCTCCCTGAGCTCAATGCCCACCTGTCAGGGATTGTGTGTCAGAACAAACAACCCCATGATGGTATTACTTTATACTTTTGCTATCATACTGTAGCTCCATGGGGTTGCCACCTCCCTGAAATGATGACATCCCATGCTGCCTTTGCCTCTTTAGAAGTGGAGAGAGGGCAGCTGAGCCCAAGCTGTGAAAGAGAGACCAGTTGGGGTTCCGGGGACTCACTGTTCTGGTTCTTCATGCATGCTAACGCCTGTTCTTTGCTTTCACTGTCAGTGCTGCACTGTTATGCTATTGCATGTTACAGTCATACCTTCATGATGCAGAGGGGGCTATGTTCAATGACTTTACAGGGCCAAAAGTGCTGCAACTCTCCTCTGTTGTCTCTAGGCATTCTGGCTTGTGTGCTAGCATGCTGCCTTTCAAATCCCATCTCTCCATGTTTTTGCTTGTTAAAAGATTATTTTGTCCTTAATATTCTACGACTGAAATTGTTAAAAGGTAGCTGGGGATTCTTCTCAGAAGACAGCTTTTGTAAAATTGAGCTGGCAAACTGACTACCTCAATCATCATCTGTTTAAATAACAAAAGCCCCTTAGACCTTCACGATTTTCTCATCAAAGACGAATCCATTCAAGATGTCCCTTAGCATTCCACTCCCTTCCCTCCGAGTGGAATATTTTTATGGCTGTAATTTGGAGAAACACCAGAAACACGAAGAAAGCTGCAGCTTTTCCAGAGATAGGTTTGGGACAAAGAGGCACACAACAGTCAGGCAGATCACTCTGTGAATCTCTACATCTATCCAATCTCTACATCTCACATCACAGCTCCTTCCCAAATGTACTGTAAAAAGCTGTAACACAGAAACTAAAGGCCCCTTTACCTCAGCAGTATTTTCAATGCCTGCAGCCAAGACCATTTCTAAGGGCATCACTGCCACTTAGTGGCATGAAGGGGAACTGCACATCTCTGCTCCAGCTGCGCGAGATGCCTTTACCCATCCCTGTCTCTTTGCACAATGACCCGTTTCGCATGCCCAAGATGCCAAATCAAAGCACAGGAGCCTGTATGCACTATTGAACATTGTGACCCTTCTTCTACCTGCTTCCATTTCTGCCTAGTGTCTTTAATGTGAAGGAGACTGTTAAATAATTACCTGAAAGTTATTTATGGAAGAATAAATAATCTTAAGCTAAGTTTCTAGAAGATGATAATTGGTCAGATAGTTAGTCCTTCCAATTTGCTGGGTCTTCAAATTTTGAGAGATTGAAGGAGATGCGTAATTCAGGGTGCACAGTGTCCCAATCTCTGTCTGCCAATGAAGAGATGTGGGCTAGTTCAATAGGCAATTCAGCCCACTGGAGACCTTCAGACTCTTCTAGAGGCATGCACTTATTTTCTGTACATAGTGTGCACCAACAGCAAGTAGACATCTAAATTTGGTCCCTTAATTACGTGTCTCAGGTTAGGTAGGATGATTGCATTGGCAGTGAGATGGAGTTACCTCTGAGATTATATATAGATGTGTGTGTAAAAAGAAAATAAAAATAAAGTTCCAATCTTCCATGTGTGCAGAGCATTAAAAGCATCTTGTATATATGCACTCAGAATTGCAAACAAAGCAATGGGCAATGCCAATGCCAAAAATAAAACCAAACTAGAGTCCCACACCAACCAAAAGTCAGGCAAACCCCATTGCAAAAGCAACATTAGCTCAAAGACAAAAGGAGGAAGAAGTCTGCAAAGCTGTTGTCACAATGCAGGGGTCACCCTCCAGGTTGCATGGGAAGATCTGCCCAGATGAAGCTAAGTTTCCTTAGCAGGTGTCTGTGTCACGGACCTGCCATCCTTATTATTTTCTGCTCTTTTCACACTGCCACAGGCTTTCAGCAATGATCATTGGCCAATGTCTGCAGGGGAAGTAAAGGATTGCTTGTCTCTGGCTGTCCCCAGGCCTGGGGGCCCTCTGGGGAGATATGTCAGTGTCAAAGTCATTATTGGGCTCAAGGCAAGGGGCAGCAGTGTGAAAGTGCAAAAGAGGTCAGAGCAGATGCTTGGTTCTCTCTCAAAATCATTGCATCTCTGTGGATTATTTGAGAGGGACCATGAAAACCCTAATGATGAGGAATATTAGAATTCCCTTAATACTTTACAGAGGATTTATGGGCTTTCCATAGTTTGTCCTCTCCACACAGCTGGTGTGGCTCTTCCCCAGGCAGGCCCAAATCAACAATAATTTTTTTTATTCAGTAGAAATTAAATTGTGGGTTCCCAAGAATGAATGTAGCTAAAATTCCCCCTATACTTGCCTGGCAGAGGGCTCACAAGAGAGAAACACAGCTGTAACAGGGACTGAAGTGGGCAATAATCTGATTATAGCTCTGGTCTGCAAGTCAACTGTGGTCCAAATTTTTCTTAACTTGCACATCTTTGGCTTGTATTCTTAATAATACATTAGATCTTAGTGTCTTCTCTAGATCCGGGTCTCTACTACTCAGCTGCAAAATGTAGCATTTATTTTATTTTATTTTATTTTACTCTATTCTATTATTTCTTGCCTATTTTCCCCATTTGTAGCATATCCTCTGCATAATCATGCCTTTCTTTCATTAGGTACAAAAGGCCCTTCAGCTGGAGTCTTTCAACATGACAAAAGATAGTGTCTTTTTACTACCCATATAGCATCTGTCCAGTTCGTTGGAGACCTGACTCTCTGCAGGAACAGTTTAACATCATTCAGAAGAGTTGGCTGCACTCATTTCCCTTCTAAAACAAACACAAAACACCACTTAAATCTGTTATATTTCTGCCTAGGTGACAGTTTCTTGTAGAGTTCACAGTTAGAGAGATCTCAGAAGGCTCAGCTTTGCCTCTGCTTTTTGGCACTGTGACAGTCTTGTGTTTTCTGTGTTGCCTTTTTATGCCTTATGAGCAGCAACTTTGCTCTGTAATCTGGTTTTGCTGCAGAAAACACACATGCTAGCTGGTATGTTTTGTACCAAACCGCCAGGGAGGGCCCACTGCTCTTGCTGCAGCCACAGAGGAGCACAAGGCCGATTTTTGCTGTCATGGCTAGTGAGTGAGAAGCCAAAATCAGCATTAGCTTTGCAGGGAAGCTTCCGTGCAAATCCCGAGTATTACCAGTGTGTGGGATTCTGGGTGCAAATCCCAGAAATAAGGAGGGGCAGCCAATGCAACTCTGGGCCATGGCTGTAGCTGGAAGAAAGAAAAGTGCTCTCTACCATTGAAGCAGGGGGATTTTCAGCTCCTCCTGCTGCAATTGGATGCAAAGAGCTCTTCTGGCAGCTGCCAACAAAACGTGGAGTGAGCCTAATGGCCACACGTCTGTTAAACATAAATTTGAACTTTATGTTTACCCAGTATTGACAAATGTTTCAACCATTCCAGCATTGTCTCTGTACCATGAATCCTCAAGAGCAGCACTTTTAACCTCCTTCAGGAAAACACTGGTGTTTAATATTACTGCGAAAATAGGCCACCCTCAGAAATGATTCAATTTGTATAAAGAAGAAAAAAAGTATTTTCCCTCAGCCTGAAGCTGTTTGGACAGTGTTTCTTGCCTTTAGAAATAAGTTCAGAAAACAGCACGTGCGACAGTTCTATAGTGTCTCATACCTTGGTGTTTTTTCCTATCTAGGTATCTAAAATGGAAAAAAAAAAGACAAAAGAAAAAAAAAAAGAAAGGAACTTAATCCAGGTGCATATCAGACTTCTAGGATGAGAAATGACTTTCACTATCAAACCTACAAGGATGTTAAAGGTGTTCTTAGTGGTATAATGAAGATCTTGTTTTGAAACTAAGTAGATCTGAGTCCAAATCCTGCTCCTTGCAATAGGTTGCTTGCTATGCTTGATCAAATATTTGTAATAGTATTCCTGAAGTGCTCAGTAGTGACCTAACATTATTCTCTTTGAAGCCTAGAGGAATTTTTACATTTACATCAGTGAAAGCAGAATTTATTAAAAAAAAAAAAAAGAAGAAGAAAAAAAAAAGAGAGATCTTTTGAGAAAAGTGTGTGAAATTGTCCATGCTTTGTTCATTTCGGGAAGGTGTTTCCTTCCTCTACTGTTTATTTATTTTGTCTGTTTGTGATCAGTCCTCAGTGTCATTTCTGTTTCTTTGTATATTTATATAGTATTGAGTGTGGAGAGCTCAGACACTAGTTCATGCTCAGAAGATGCTACACCAACAAAACCAATAACAACAATAAAAAATGTCCATGGCTGGGGATATTGCCCATGATTGGAGTCTTCCTATTATCTTCCATATACATTGAGAGCTGCTTTTATCTCAAAATGTCTCCTGGCATGAAGAGAAACAAAGCTAGAAGTTAGCCAAGCCCTGCCTGGGAAGCCGCCTGCAGAGAGTCCTGTGGCAACTAGTCCTGAAATGAATGGGATGTCCTGGATTGATGTGGAGTAGATAGACCTGGTCTGTGGATGACTGGGAAAACAGCAGGAAATTCTCCAGTTGTGCAAGGCAAAGAGCAGCTCCACCTCTTTGTGCTTCAGGCTCATGGCTATGCCTGACTGCACATGGAAGGAATTTGCATTGCCAACAGGAGCTGATCAATAGGAGCTGTCTGGGAAAGCTGCTTGTTACTTTTAGACAAGCAAGGGGTGGCAATGAGAACTGAGTGGCACGTGGTCTGGGTTCGTAGGGAACTGTAATGGGTTGCTTTGTTTTGACATAACTGTAATGGTCTTTCATGTGCAGCTGTATGTAGATAAGACAATGCCAGGATAATACTGGACATTCAGATGCAAATGAATTGTATATGTAACTGTATATTGCACTATTTTTCCTTACAAGGATTTTTGGAAGATTTTTTCCCTGATAACTACAGTAGCCCCCAGACATATAACCTAGCCTGCAACTAAGCTTCTCCTAATGAATATTCTTATTTTCAGATTCTCTAACTGTGATTGTGAAAGATAAAGTGTTAGCAATGGGTCTCTTTATCAAATCAGACATTGCCAACTCTCCTTCCCCATTGTGAAGAGCAAAGACTCTGGCTGATGGGGGAAGGAGGACTTTCTGCATGGTGGAGGTGAGTTTTCATATTCATATGATCTGAATAACTTGTCTGCTTCACTGGGAGGCCTGGAAGAGGGCGTGGTGGGAAAGACGAGGAGCGAGAACGGTGGACTGAATGGTCTATAGGGATATAGTAATATTTCAGATTCAGTGCAGTGAAGCCATAGGCGCTGTAAGAGGACAAACAGAAGAGAGCAAGATTAGCATGGGAGATGAAATCAAAGCTATGCCACGGTTGCAGAAAAAAAACAAAGACTTCACAACATGTTAACTCAGGCTTTGAATATGTCTAATGATGATTTCTTTCCATCATCTCATCTTATTTCCTGCAATACTTAATATAAAAGTCCACAGGGCTCTTAAAGTTACAGTTTTGCAAAGGTGGGAATAGGTAAGAGTTCCTCCTTTCTGTTTTCCCATACACCCATAGATGCATGTCCTGATAATCTCAGGAACGAGCCCTAATTAAGATTTGATTCTTAGAGAATGGCGGGAAAACACCAGACTCAGTCTCCACCTGTGGCTGACTAAATCCACAACACTGCAAAGGAGTAACTCAGAAATTGGCTGGTGTTTCTGGAACGTTTAGTAGAGTACATAATGCTTTGAAATTAAGGTTATAGACCTATGCGTACATGACTTCCCAGTCTGGATTTTATACTTGCCTCCCTATGGTGCTGAAGGTGCCCAAGATCTTGATCCAAATCCAGTAATAATGGTTCCCTTAATTCCAATGCCACCACTGATCTAGTCAACATCTGAAATATGTGGAAACCTGAATAACATCTACACTCGACTTCCTGTTTCAGCTGATTTGTATGATTTTAGTTCTTCTCTGTCGTGTCTCAGCAGGGCTTGAAAAAGATGAAGGAGTACTCAAAAAATATTATTAATTGCTTTACTGTTTCCAGTTTTCACTGTTTTGTTTGATCTGATCATTTAACTACACATCTTATTCTCCTCACACTAGCAGTCATTCAAAACAGAAACAATTACTCTGACATCATCTACCAGATGTTTTATTTCCTTTATTTCAGTTTTGCTCCATTGATTTTGAGAGTCTTGGAGTCTGTCCTTTTCATGTCTACCTCCCAAACACCACTGTGATGTCCTGCATATAAACATTACTGATAAACAATCTGAAGCACGTTTTTAAATGGAAAATTTTATTCAAAACAAACACCTCCTTGAAGCCCCACTTTTCATGTTCCAGACAATCCTGAATGCTATTTGCTGCACTATGCCATCCTGTCACTTGTTGGGAATAAAGCTCTTTGAAACTGAATCATGATTACAACCTTACTAAAGAAACCATAAAGCCTGTTTTTCAGAAAATAGTTCACCCAGCTGATCACACAGGACACAGAAACCATTTTTGTGTCTTCTCTTACCACCTGTGTTCCCCAGGATGAAAAGCAGTTGCTGTTGACCTCAGCCAAGACTTCAACCTCCTCTGATGACAGCATTTTGGTATCCTGCAAATGTGCATGTCAACACTCTGCATGGCCTCCAGTTTGCAATACAGCCCTGTTATGGAGGGAACAACCCACAGTATGTCATTTGCTCTGTTTTTAGGGCCTGAACCTTTCTGATAATGAAGGAGCAGAGAGATTGATGGCACTTGTTTTGACATGAGTGAGTCCACAGTCTACTCCTTGTCTTGTCTCCTACAGGATAGAGGGACTTGGCAGGTCTCTGAACAGAGAGATTGTGCTGAGATTCAACTGTCTTATGCCCCATCACCCTGGAAATTGAATGAGACAGGTGCCTGTGGAGGTTCTTCCTGACAGATCCTGCATACAAGGAGTGTTACTTGTTATGCTTGTTGGTGTCCCAGGGATTGGGCCTGAGTGATGCAACAAGGGACATGTTGTTTGGTGCAAATGGTCTTCCTCATTTATACCCCCTGTGCCAGGGTAAGCAGAGTGGGAATCTTACAAGTGTGAGCTATTTTCAGTTTCTTGGGCAGCTTTCTGGATTTAGATAGGCCAAATATGAAGTGGAGATACAAAGCCCTACTTTGCATCATGGTTCATCTCCTGATATGGTGCCCAGAAAATAAAAGTAGTAACTAGCCTGCCTAATGTGAAAACAGATCTTAATTCAAGTAGTGCCAGCATTGGAGAGTAACTGGAGAGTGAGCAAACATTTCATGAGCAGTATTGTAGGGTCATGATAATTTCAACAATACATTCTGCAGGTTGTCAAAAGGAAGCTAATGTAAGCTGTAAAAAGCAGGATGTTATTCTGAATGCAACTGTTCCAGCACAGAGACCTGAGCTTACTTGAAGGCACCTGCTACAGCAAAAGGTAATTTTAGCCACAGAGCATACTGGGAGCAAAGAACAACTTGAGGAAAATACTCAGAGCTCACCTCCTTCTCCGTGGCACTCAGGGACAATCAGGTGGAGCTGCCCATCTCCGTAGGAATAAATAAAACAGGCTAGAGCCTACTCTGGCCCTGAGGAGAACTGACACCACACAGCCTGTGTCTGCATGCCTAAGCTTCAAAATATAAAGTCTTCATCTGTAGACCTCATTGGGAAGAAGCTTTTTGTGAGAAGCCTCACTGTGCTGTCCCCCAGACTCCACTGAGCCATGTCTACGACAGCACCATTTGGGTCAAACAGCATTTAACAGCAAAGGTGATTTTGAGGCAATCCTCAGGATTTGAGGACTTGATCCTGTATAGTTCCGTGGTATGTATATAGCTGCTGTGACCCAGCTAGTCTGAAAAGTACATAAAGCTGATATCAGAGTTCAACATATTACATCATGTAATGAAAAACACGCCAATCAATTATTTCTCTTGAAAAAGAATCAGCACTAACATGGATCCTTCATAGGTCCTCTTTGGAGTAACCTGCCACGTGTCAAAAGTAACCCACAGACAGGCTCTAATTGTGAATAGAGTCCACACCCCCACCAACACTGTGTTAAATGGCTGGCTGCCAAAACCAGGCTAATGTAATTAAAAGAAAATTGCATCTCTGTGGGTTTTGACTTCCTTGGCCACAGCAGGTGCCTGTACCGGGTGGTAAAATGCAACTGCAGCTGCTACAGCTGTTACTCTGGCAGCAAAGTAAGAGTCCAGTTAAAACCCAGGAAGGGTATACTATGTTCAGCTTGTAAACGCCAGACAGTGGCTTGCCATCATTTAATTCCGGTGCATTTATTGAAATTACCATGTGTTGG
>VZTM01009143.1:133282-159209 GCA_013400555.1 Jacana jacana
AGCTGTGTCTATCAGGAGCTGGCTTTATGGACAAGCCCTTGTCTGTACTTATTTTAAAAAACTGAGTGACTTTGGGTTGGGAAGAAGATAATAAAAAATCTCCATGGGAAAGTAGAAATTCTGATGTTGTTACTGTAGGCATAACACTGGCAGCATTATAGGGGTGATCTTCACTAATGGAGTAGATTGGTTCCTCTGAAGACCATACTCTTTCAGGGATTTGGGTCCAACCTGTTTTTATAAGAACAACTCTGTTTATTGTAGGGTCTGCAAGTGAAACCTCACACACTTTTGCAGCTCAGTCCTTCTGTGTGCCTCTTGTGGGGACAAAGCCCCAGTTCTTGCTCCATTTCCTCCGGAGAGTTTCTGGAGAATGACCTTTGCCATCCCAGGGAGGGTTTCAGAGAGAACTTTAGGCTTTTGACTCTTTCATTCTGTCTCTTAGGCTTGAGACTGGAAAACAAACATAACCTGTCTCTGAATTTTTGAGCCCTTATCATGACACATGAGAAATGCTTAAGCAAGTAACTGTTCAATAGTATGCAAAAGCCTCTTATATACCTGGTCAAAACTAGACATACAAAACCGGACTCCAGTGTCATAATCCAACAGTACTCCAGGGCAGAGAAACCATGTGAAGATCTACTTTGATTTTATCCATGCCACAAACATTGTGAGCTCAATACAGTTGCCTAAACATATATGTCTTGTGCCATCTGAAATTACCAAGTGCATCCCAGATCACCATTTAAGGCTGACCTAGGACCTCTGGTAGAAGTGCCCATAAAGAGAAGGGCACCTGGAGATCAAATAAATCCTAAGGACTTCTTAAATGGCTCAAAGTTCCTTAAGTTTATGTGATTTTTTTACTAACTTTAATATTTGGGCTTAAAACCCAGAAGTTGGGGAAAAAAATTAAAAGAAGCAAAGAAGCACAGGATACTAATGTACTATCAAAGCCTCAGGTCTCACTTTGGTGCTATACAGTTTGACCATTGCCTTCCTGGGCTACTATTTACCTGGATTGTCTGGGCAAACTGTTGAATAATTTCAACTTGGAAAATGAGCTCTAAAGAATCGTGCTGCTGAGTGGCCATATTTACTGTTGAGACCCACATTTGCAAAGCTACACCTCTAGATGTGACGTTGCTTTGAGTCTCTCTATAAGAACCCACCTCTTCTTGAAAGTCATTAGGTCATGGCAGGTGGATCTTCAGAATGAAGATGGAAGTGTTGTTTGCTTAATTTGGTTTTTCAGTTGTCCCGGAAACACTGGCTTTGTACAAAAGAAAATTCTGTAGCTTTTGCTCTTCTACTCACAAAGGTCGGCATTTAATCTTATGGACTGTTTACACACTACTTGCAGTTTACACATACCCACTATCTGCTGAGCAAAACCTGTGAAAGGTGTAATCTGGCAGCACAGAGACCAAGTGGAAATCTTCAAGCAAAGCAGCTGAGGCAACTGAAACAATCCATGACACTGAAACAAATTCACGTTCAACTTTCCTGACTTAAAACATAACAGGAAAACCTGAAAACAATCGTAAACCTCTCAAAAGTTTGCTTTTGCCGTGTGAAACTTAAATGTCCTTATAAAATAGCCTTTCATATGGAAATATATCTGTATTTATTTTTTAAGGTTAAAAATCCTTTCCAAACAAGATGAAATGCTTAATTTCCTATTATCTTTTTCCTTAGTTGCCATTTTCCTAATGTTTAAGTTCAGCAAAAACTTGCCCATTCATTCACTTTTGTTATTGTTGTCTAGCCTTCAAAACACTCAATATTTTCAGGCATTTCATGGCAAAATCAGACATCTTTTCTAGGCCCTCCTGAGCTTTTGTTTTCATGGTTTGAGACAAATAAGATATTAATATAAAAGGTGATCTGTTTTTTCCTATTTTTTGGAAAATTTTCCTACTTGGAAAAAAAACCCAAAACCTCATTTGTACATGAAGTGAAAAATTCAAAGCCTGTAGATATAATTTACTTGAAGAATTAGAATATTTTTTTCCCAAATCCTTTGCTGTCACATAACCTGTTTTATAACACACTAGAAAACCTCAGCTAACACAAATCACTGTAGCACAGAGGACATTCATTGAGCTATTTCAGTTTGTCACTTTTGGAAACTTTCTGGCACATTCTTAGTTCTTGGTCCAAGTAACTTTCTGAATATGTCCCGTAAATATTTCACAAGTGGGCTATAAAGGTTGGCTTATGTATTCAGAACCAGCATTGCGTAGCTAATTTTCAACTTCTCCAAATAAAACAAAGTTCCCTTTTCAGGTTTTCCCAACTCTACTCAAAGGAAGCATTTTCCTCTTCCTATGTGCTAGTATCAATGGGACTTAACTGATATCAACTGGATTTTCATGCTTCAGGAGCTAAGTTTTGGGCTTTGGGTGGTTGGGGTGTAATGTGATGTTACGTTATGTTATGCATGTTTTATGTGAAGTGATGTTATTTTTGCAATGAAACTCTCTGGATTGTCAATTTTTATCATCTTTACAAATGACACATGGACCTTTGACATGAATATACCCCATATTTAATTGAGAAATGTAAAAATAATTTTCTCAATTAACCAAACACAAAGATTTCATTTGGTGACTGAAGGAAATCACTTCAAAATATCTTCCTACATAAACTGTTTCTAAAACAGGCAATTGAAATTTCCTTTCTTGGAATTTTTTGCTTTGGAGTAACCATAGCAGTTATTGTTCTGATATGTTCCAGCCAATTGTTGTAATCACTGTGGTCTTGTTAGGTTATTTCCTTGAGAAAACGGCTGCTCCCTCTTTTCCCTGTGGATTTCTTAGAATGAAAACATCATTTTACTGTCAGCAATGTGATGTTTTTCAGGGGAAGGAACTAATGACAGGTCACGACTCTCTTCAAGAAGGAAAACAAGCCTTCTCCAAACTATGAAAAGGCGAGCTGATTGCCTGTTCAGTGTCTGGGGATATTTTCTGAAGCCAAAGGATACATGGTATGATTGTCATATTCTTGCAGTCATGGAAACATAGAGTGTCTTAAAAACAGTGACCTTTGGCTCTTCAGCTCCCTCTGAAACAGCCTATAAAAGCAAGGCAAACTGAAGTAAATCAGTTCACAATCCTCCATGCCTGATCATTCCCTGTAGCTCTTTAAAGTTGGCTGTTCTGCGTTTCATGGATCAAATCTTTCAGATACAACTTTGTAATTTTTTGGCCTACTGCTAACCTTACTTTCTAAGCACAACACTTAAGGTGGCCCCTCTCCCCTACACACACAAAGAGAGATTAGCTAGGTGTCCAACAAAATGTTACGTGATTTGCCACCAGAATCAAGGTACACTTTCAAAAATGCTGCAGCACCTGCATGGGAAAATATTTGTACAAGAGAAATGTCGGCCTTGGCTGATAGATGTCCAGGTATGGCTGAAATATTTATCAATGTAAAACAGACCATTACAGTGCAGGGCTTGTCTCACTGAAGGTTGAGGCTCCAAGATGAAACATAGAAATGCCTATAAGTGACTGACAGAAGTTGTGGGAGAAGATGGTGTGTCTCCTCCACCCCCATCTATTCCCTTGCCTGTGGGCCGGTGCACACCAAGCAAGCTAATGCTATCACCATTCCCACATCGACTCACTTCAGCTGCAGTAAGCTTGCTGTCCATAGTTCCTTTCTAGGGCCTCCAACTCAGCAGGAGGGAGATTGATGGGTTCTGGAGGAGCAAACATGAGGATTGCTCTTATAAAAGGTATTCTACAGACCCATCCTTGCTAAACAGATTTTGATCCAGGATCCAGGAGGTGATTATGGCTCTTACGAAAGAGCTGCTACATTTCATGAGTGTTTCTGTTGTTCTTGGTCCATTTTCAGAAGAGAGTGCCTTGTTTGTTCAGATTAGAATGGCATTTGTGTTTAGTTGTTTGATGTTATAACTCGATGAGAACATTAACTGTTTCCTACTCACTGAAGAAAATAGTGTGTGTCTTGGACTGTTACCACAAAAGGAGAAGGAAAATTCATAGCCCGTATGCCTTCATTCTCCAGCCTCACTGGGAGTATAAGGGGTAATCTTATACGGGTATAATGGTATAAGGAGTAAAATCTATGCATAATTGTTCAACTAAGGTGGGTGGAGGCAGCTCTCTGCCAGCATGAGGTGACGTTGCCTTCCACCATGCCACCTGGTACCCACATTCTCTCCATGGCAGGTATCCAATCACTTGGTGTCTTCTTAATGGCTGTTGGCCAAGATACCACAAAGGATGGAGAAAGCCCTTGCATTCTTTGAGTTCTCACCTGCATTCCCCAAGGGACCTACAGCTGCCTACACATGTTATTTTAGCCCTTGTGCCAGGGCAGGTCTGCAGGGACTGTAATGGTGAGAAGCCAGCAGATTGCAGAGAACTGCACCCCTTCCTAAAAAACAATCTGCAGAACTGAATCCACAGCTAAAATCATCATACTTGTTGGCATTGTACTGAGTGTAGCAATTCCTTTCTCACAGCGCAATGAGATGGGAACACCTCTGACAGCTGTTCGTAAACTTGTTTGTGCTGCTCAGTCTTCCCAGTTTTTCCACTGTGTGATAAAAAAGACAATGTGGTGTTTCTTTCTGCCCAAGTTAACTTTTGTTTCCCGTTTTTCCCCCTCTTTTAATTCTAGAAGTCCTGATCCCTATTACCTAATGTCACGTGGCAGGAAATTCCTCATGGCAATTTATTCATTGGCTGCTCTTATTTAATATGTATTTGGGCTTGGCTATTCCATTTTCAGCTGTTGCAAATTTTTTTTNCCCCCCCTTAAAGCTCTGTGAGACCAAGGAAAAATTGCTCCATGCCATCACAAATTGGTAAACTGTATCTCCCTATCTAACATTTGATAGCCCCATTATCTTAATATCCAGCAGCAAATGAAATATGTATGTTTTCCCAGACTATGCAATTTTCTTACACTCTCTGTCCTCATGTCTAGCTGAGGATCAGTTTTTAGTTGATTTTAATCTGCTAATTATGACAGATTATGTGGTGGTTGAGTGTTACATAATATAAAAGCAAAATATTTCTCCCTGCTAGCTTTCATCTGAACTCAAGTTTCTAGAGGGCATGAATTAGAGTGGAGCTGGTCACCTGTTCCCCTCATTATTCTTTTCCTCATTTAGCTATATATAAGGCATAATTCTATATCCATGGCTTCTTGGCAATAACAGAGTAACCTTGAGAGAAAGCAAACAACCTTCTGCCTTTTTTTGGTAAAGACTTAATTTTTTCTGAATTATTTCTTTGAAGTCCCTTCTGGTGAGGAAAACCCTGTACATTTGCTTTATGACTTTTTCAAGACTAATTTCTTCAGACTGGGCAGACTGATTGACAAGAAGCCTTGTCCGAAGCTAAGCATTGCCTGTCTCACAGTTAGAATGGGGAAATGCATTGAACAGCCAAACTTGCTTTTTTGCAAGTAATGCTATGAATGTGAAACTCAGATTATTCTTTCTGAAGTACTGGCACAGTAAACAACTTTTTTTGTTGAGACTAACCAGTTTTGAGTAACCTGGGGTCGGTGAAATGGGAAATCTGAGGTTTTGTGTCATCCTAGATAACACTGAGCAGTTTCTTCTGAAGTGGTACTTGAGGGTCAAATCCATCTTTAATTTAACTGTAAACTCCTACCCCACATTGAAACAATTCATTACTTAACTCTACCAAACAGGAGGCACTCAGACACACACAGCAAAATGTCACGACATGAGTGTCCCAGATGCCTTTTGGATATCCCCCATGCTCTGGCTGTCCATCAAGCTGAAGGTTTGCTTGGATGATTTACTCAGGACAGATAATCAAAGGATTTCAACTCAGTTTATTGCAATGTCTCTCAGCCTGAGTGAATGTCCATAAACTTGGTGCACTCTATTTGAACAAGTGTTGCTGTCCAAAGAATTTTTAATAAGGTGCATAATAAAGTTTAATAAGCTATAGCAAGCAGACATGTTTAAACACATGTTAGCAGTATGTCTAAATGAGGTGTTTATATTTCTGTGTGCAATTCCAGAAAAATTCTGTGAAGAAAAAATAGGGTAAAAAAAATGCTAAATACACACCTGATACTGTTCTTCTTTCTGGATGAATTACTTTGAAAATATGCTCCTTGTTATGACATCAGGTTTATATTGTGCATTACACTTCTCTGTCCTTCTTCAACAAACTTTTAACTCTCAGGCACTTCCACAGAAGTTGTGTAGGTTTCTGTCCTGGTTTTGACAAGATATATGGTAATATGAAGTCCTTGCCACTATAGTCAACATAAAGAAAAACATCACCTTCATAAACATAGGCATGCTTCCAAATCCCCGTTCAGAATCATGGGGTTTTTTTTCCAAGAATTAAGTAACTTCTGGGTCAAAGCTAATTGCTAAATTCAAAGATAAGAGTATAGATGTCCCAACATTCTGGTGGTTTTGCTCCTGCTATTTTTTCCATTCTCTTTATTTTACATGACTGTCTTTGTTCTAATACACTGTTTTTTCAGTGTCTTTTTATATAAATACTTGGTAGAATACAAAATAACAATAATTTTTGTAAGAGATCCTTTTTCACAATTCATCACCAGTTTCCATAGAAAAAGCCTGGCCCAAACTTGTGTTTAGAAGCTAATAGTTAAATTTAGATAACAGCATCGATCTTCATCTTTCAACATTTATTCTAAACAGAGAATTTCTTCTTGCTGTTCCTTCTAAGCCTGCTATTTCTGGGTCAGGCAAATCTTGAGGACTGATGTGACTGCTACATACACTGTTCTCCTGTTCTCAGTTGAATAAAAGGGCCCACTCTTTTTCATTTCCTCTATTCTCCAGTAGTCTGGTCCCAAGTCTCCTCTTGTAGCCAGCATACACCAATCAAAATCAACAGACAGAGGAAAACTATTGGCAGAAGCCAGAGTTTTAGCTTTCCCACCTTATGTATATTTCTGCCTTCACGCGCCTCTGAGCTGCCAATGTGCCTGTTCCTGGTTCACTCCATACAGCGAGGACACGCAGCTCCTTTGTTTGGAACCCAGAGCAGCAGCAGCCTTAAAGACTCAGTTCCTTAAGGACTTTACCTCCACTGGTGGCCTTGCAGGATATCAAAGGAGACAACCCTGTCATGTTGACATTGTGGTGGCTGTGACATTCAGTGCTCTAGAGTAGATCAGTCCATGATTGACCTCATCCAGCTACCAAATAGAGGAATCGTCTATCTTCGTGTGCAGACTGCTGAATCACCCAAAAGCCTTGGCCAAACAAAGGGAAATCAAAGCAATTGCTTTCCTCATCTGTAGCATGAGCCTGTCTAGCCCAGTGAAAAGCTTATAGTTAATGCCAAATAATAAGTAACAGTCTATTCTGCTAAGGTGTTGATACCATATTCAGAGACCTAATATCTGAAAGACCTTAATTTAAGCAACTTCAAATTGTTGGCAGAAAACTTTGCATTATTGATATTAAACATATTTTTTGTTTTCCAATTTGCAGCATGTTTTATTCCTCAAGAAGCCCAACTAAGCAGACACACTGAAAAACAAATGTTGCTAAAATGATTAAGCAGCACACAGATGGCTTATATGTTCCTGTGTTAGAGACAGAGCTTTATAAATGAAGCATGTGTGATAACCATTTCTGTTTAATTTTAAAAAAATCGGAGTATTTTTTTAAGCAAACATGCTTTCAAAGAAAAACATCAACCAACTTGATTAAGAGATTTAACAGCCATAAAAGCTGCCTGGCCCAGATGCTCAGTAGCAGCTGTAACCTTGTGAAAATTGACCTATAACATAGCCACGGGGTTCTTGATTCCAAGAAGAATCTTCTCTTTAAGAAAATTGATTTGCTTTACAAACCTTGACCCTTCACTATTTTTCATCCTCCATCAACCCCTGGGGCCCACTGACCTCACTGCAAGAAGTCACACGTAGGAGACACCCCCCTTCAAATGAGAGGAAAGCTTTCCATGTAGGGCTTGTTGGGCCAAGGTTCATAGCAACAAATCTTTCCTTGTTCTGCTGCAAGATTAAGTCAAGATGACTGACATAATTGGCCAAACAGTTTTCTAACTGGCTTTTTACTTTTGAGATGACCTCTGTTTCTCTCATTCATCTGCTGATTACAGATCAATAATACTGTCAAGAGAAGATAAAATAATTTTGTCACTTAGAAATATTGTAATGGGATAAAACCTCTGGCTTGTCATATCATTAAATTTGAAAAGATAATTGAGCTGTCAATTTAAATATCAAAGTAATGCCTCCATGCAAGCAGTGTTTATAAAAGCTAAGAGGCAGGTAGAGATGATCTCAGCTGGCAGGTAGAGAGGGGCTGAATTTTGGTGTCTGAGAGCCTGGTAGATGGGACAACTCTCTAAACTTACTTTGAATTAAACTGAGCTTCTTGTGTCTACAAGACTACACTGGATGCATTTATTTTATGAATATTCTTTCATGCAATCCTTGAACCAGCCACAAGTGGGAGATGGTCTTTACTGAGAACATCATTTTAGTCTGTTCAGCTTCTGTACCTATTAAGTGTGGAGACAGGAAAAATAAATTTATTGCCAAATCCTTTTTACCTCTTTCTAGTGAATTTTCCTTTCAAAAGCCACTTGCTTGTTTGGAGACAAGGACTAAGTTTTATTCCTTACTGCCTACCATGACGTTCCTATGATCCAAAACTTGCTTCTATTCCTGTAGCACTAATTACTATTAATGGACTCAAGTTATTGACTACATCACTGAGGGAAAATATTTGCACTGGGTTTCAGTTACTATTTGCTATATGTGTTCTGCTGAATGTATTTGCCAGGCTTTTGGACTTAGTAACTGCATTCTGTGATGTGCTTGGCCCTTGTTTCTGCTTTTGAATTGCTCTCAGTTCTCACTAGCAGATCCTGAGCGTTACACTGGTATAAGCAAGAAGCAATGAACTCGACTGAGGACATCCAACTGCATCGAGATCACACAGGGAGTGCTCAGCTCTTTTTGGATACAAATGTCCCGTCTTAACTGGGAAGATGCACTGTTAGCATCCACCACAACCAATATTACCCAAAAGCAGGAACTGTAGAGCAAGAACCGCGCTGGTATATTTGAAGATTTTTGTGGCTGTCTCCCAAAGTTTCATAGAAAATAGTTCAGGGTTGGCCACGGAGCTAGCAACATGGACCAGGAATGAGAAGCCAAAATGTTTGTCTGTGTACAGCTTAGGGAGAAGTAGAACAAATTTACATCATGGCACAGCCAACATTTATAAAGCCAGCAACCAAGCCGTGGCTCATATGAATGAGTTATAGCCCATCTGAAGAACAACATCATTGTGTAGAGGCATGAATGAAAAGGCTTTTTCTTTGTGGAAAGAGAAAAAATTATTATTAGGGTCTACAACCATAAAAGAGAAGATGAAGTCTGCAACATTTATTTAGTGCTGATGACAGAGATATGAGTAAATCCTATCAATTTCCATAGTACAAGATGACTGTTATCCAGAAGTATTTCTGATCAATCCATAATCAAAAGCAAGTTCTGGGGAATCTTTACCATTTGTGAAAATAATCAAACTGGACATTTTCACTATAAATGTATCTTCTTTACTTTTATGTTCATCTTTTGATTCAAGAGCAGATTTTAATCTGTGGGTTTACAGCTTTTTAGGACATAGAGGTTTTTCTATCAGGTCATGGATTTTGTTACACAAAGTTTTCTTTATATATTGGGATGCTGGAGAATTGGCTCCATGTGAGCCGGTAGAGTTTATAAAACTTGTAAGCACTAAACTCTGTTAGCTTCCCCTGCAAAAATAAATGTGAGTCTGGAAACCTGTGATGCTAAATTGAAACAGAACCCATGGATATATAAAATCATCTTGAAACAGGACTGCCCCATCCAGTGTTCATATAACTTAGGTATATGAACAGTGCTAAATACTTAGTGCTAAATATCGAGCATTCGGAAGTCTTATATCAGCTTCCAAAACCTTGAAATTATCCTTAAATCTGTTGTGCTAAATAAGTAAATAACTAAATTTTGGGTTTCTTTGATTAGTTTCTGCTTCTGAGCCATTTGTAACAACACTTTGAAAGTCTTCTCTTCAATGAAGACATCTAGAAACATTCTTTGATTAAAATAATAGTTGAGTATCTTATAATTGGGTGTCTCAAGGAGCTGAGACTTTCAAAACCCACAACATACCAAACCTTGTCACTCATTCAGATTTGCTTACAATAGGTACTGAGGGTGCAGGACAGAGGAAAAGCAGATCCTGACCCTCTCAGTCATGTAAACAACCGTCTCTTCCTCTCTAAAAGTAACAGCTAGTTGAAATAGGAGAATACCTGAGAATACCTGATGTACTGAGTGGCATTTGGCCTTGAAACAATTATTGTTGTAATGTGTGAAGCTGCATCAGCTTCTTGGTATCTCTGAAAGGAAACCAGAGTTTAAATCTTTCTGAGAACAGCTGTAGCTGAGAGGAGTGATTAAGACACTTCACTGGACTGAATAGACTTTGTTTTTCCACTGTTATTCAGTGAAGGATGTCTTTCTTCTACCTGTACAGCAAAAACAGGGACTGTGTGTTACAGGCCCTTTATTCCCCCTTGGCTGTATGGATGAGAAATGCAGCACTCCAGCCCTGCTTGGGTAAAACGTGTGTGTGTGCTAGTGTGTGTGTGTTAGTGTATGTGTGCAGTTGCTTTGCACCACGTCCCTAACCTTTTTGCAACTCCATGTCTGAACACTTGCCTGTGCATTTACATAGGATTAATTTTCTATTTTTGTAAGCAGGTCTACATTGTATGTAGATGAAAGAAAAGAAAGAAAAGAAAGGAGAAAGAAAGAAAGAAAGAAAGAAAGAAAGAAAGAAAGAAAGAAAGAAAGAAAGAAAGAAAGAAAGAAAGAAAGAAAGAAAGAAAGAAAGAAAGAAAGAAAGAAAGAAAGAAAGAAAGAAAGAAAGAAAGAAAGAAAGAAAGAAAGAAAGAAAGAGAAAGAAAAGGGGGCAAAACCACTGAAGGCAAAGGAGCAATGTGGTTCACAATGCTCATACTGTTTTGTTGGGTTTTTTTAAAGAATTTGAATTTGAGGTGAGGGAGGGCTGGTGAAGCCAGTCACGGCAGTGGCACATGGGAGCTGGGTCACAGCTCACACTGAGGGTGCCGTGGCCCTGGGGGCTCACAGGGCCAAGGCAGTTTCTGTGGCTCGCACAGCAGGGCCTCCCAGAAACCCTGTTTACCAAAATAAGAATGCTTAATCTTTTTATATAAATAAATATACATACTTACACCTACTGTCCCCCTTCCCCAGGTTGTGTATTTTCAGTCCTCTTCAGACCCTTCTGATTTCAAGGGATTTCACACTCAACACAAGTTGAAGTTTGGCCTCAGTGTAGGTGGTAACCCGGTTTCAAACTCTGGGTCTCCATCTCATGGCTTTTCTTATGTCACAGCTGCCTTGCCTTAGAAGAGAAGTCTTTTACCAAAAAAACCCACAGAACAAAATTAATTAAATCTAAATCAAGTCACCCCTTCTTTTTTCCTTCAAGCCCACTCACATCTTAAAGCTGCACAGTGAAGTAATTAAATGTTATAGGAGTTGCAACTTCTTAAATGAAGATTTATCGTATTACATACAGCAGGGATAAGGATTAATAAGGTATTAGCTTGGTCTGGAAGAGCCATGGGAACCAGCAACCCCTAAATAATTAGCTTAGTGCTAATACTGATGTATTTTGTAGCTGCAGACAAATTATTTACCTTCTACATCTTAATTTCCTCATCTGCACTGTGCATATTGCATATTCAGTATTGCAATGATGGAGCAGTATTTTCTTGCCTGTTGGAAGATAACAGGTTGCAACGTCTTGGGAAAAGGGAAATAGTGGTCTTGGAAATAGGTGAGGAAGATTTCTCTGCTAGTGTCAATTGCCCTTCTTGTGTGAGAAGCTCTTCTGTCATTCATTCTTCTCAATGTTACCTATTTTCCTATAAGATCATAAGCTGGTCGCGCTGAGGGTGAATTCACTTACCTTTAGCCAACTAACAATGAGCTGCCCATTTTATGCACATCTCCCAGGCTTTCTTTACTCAAAAGCAAGAGACGAACTAGTGCAGAAGTTCTGCCTGTTTTAAACACCTCCAGGTGAACAGCATTCTGGAGACATCTGCATCTCTCCATTGGTTATAAGGGAGGTAGAACCAACACTTGGTTTTTAAATGGCCAAAGATGAGTTCCCATTCTGGGAATTTACTTGGGAGTTTTCTTGAAGTCTTCGAGCATTGAGCAGAATATGCTACTTTGCTAAATATGCTAGCCTATGATGAGGGGTCCCTGGCTTCTTTGTTGTGAAAAGATAGCATTAACTTCTCCTCCCCAAAGACTGAGAGCTCCCACAGATTTGAGGCTGTGCAGAGAGCACACTTAAGTTTCTGCACAGGACTGAGTTTCTTTTACTATGACATTCAAGTCAAGAATTGCTCACATGCCCTCACACACAGACACACAGAAAACATCTTATAAATGGATATTGAATATATAAATAGCTTCCACATTTGCCTTTCTAGTGGTCAAAATAAAGGGGGACTCAGGGGACAGGGAAAGGCTGGAGAAGCTGGTAGAAATCCACAACCATGTATTTCCAAGCCAGCAAATAGCACACACAGCAGGACTGAGAGACAGTTAAAGCTCCCACCATCCAACAGCTGCTTGGCAGCTTTTGAGAACTGAGTCATCAGGCCTTGACCCAGTTTCTAGCAGACAGGTGCCCAACCACAAAAACCACCATCACAGGTGTCACTGTTGTCAGTAGGTTCAGCAGAGAGACCACTAACTGATTGGGGAGCAACCAAAAGTTGATGGGGCTGAATACTTCTACCAAGCACTCCTCTTGAGCAACTTTACGTAAGATTTGCTGTGGCCAGGTCTGGTGTTTTACATGTTTTTCCTGGCATTAAACCTGTCTAGTTGCATCTTCATTTGATAAAAGGTATTCACTGAATCTTGCATGTGAAAGTTCTAGAAGGAAAATGCAGATGTAGAGAGAGAACCTGTAAGTCTCAGAATATAACTTCTCTGTGGACTATAAGAAGGAGAAGGTTACTTACAGCTCCATGTCCAGATGTTAGCCAGTGTGGTGTTACTGCCCTGAAATGTATAGTGTTCATAGTATGATCTATGTCTTTGCCTGGATATTGGGAATCTATGACATTTACTCATGTCACATCTGAAAACTTTATTTAATGGAAAGCTGTTTATCATCACATCTTCTTATAGATTATCCCACTTTGAAGTAAAACAGAATCAACTGTTGTTCTGTAATTTTACATCTCAGCTAGGCCTCTTCTCTCTGAAATTAGCAGCATATTGTGGAGAAAACTGCATGTTCTCAGTGTTAAGACCAATGTTTGTACTTCATGCCAAGGAATAGTATGCAGAGAGGCTCTTGCTTATAGTTATTGCTATAGCAACCAAGGTCAGCCAATTTCATTATTTGCCCTGTTAGAGGGTCAGAAATGGAAAAAACATAGACAGGCCACACCTCTGGGGAGGAGTGGACAAGACAGGTGGCCCAAACTGGACCAACTGGGGTATTCCATCCCATCTGCCTCATGCTCAGCGTAAAAGCTGAGGAATCAGAGTCAACTCTTTTTTCAATGGCCAACATCCGAAGAGGACCCTGTCTGTTCATCTGCCTTTGATCCTGATCTGTATGTTCCTGATTCCAGAGCTGGAACCCAGTTGCCATCTGTTGCTGAGTTCAGGCTGGGACTTCCTCTGTGCCTGACAGTGATGATTGTCGCCCTGGGAGCTTGATACAGTTTTGTATATATTGTATCTATTTTTATTATTTTCTTTTTTTAATTTTAATATTAATACTTCATTAAAGCAGCTTAGTTCATTCTAAACTCATAAATTTGCTTATCTCTTCCTCTCATCTCTTTTTTTTTTTTTTTTTGAGGGGAAAGCGCCATCTGTCATTCTGTTTTTTTGTCAGTTTGGCCAAAACCACAACATAGATGGTCCAGATTCAATTGCTGTCAAGTCAGCACAGTCCCACTGAAGTTAGAGGCCTTAGTGAGGCCACAAGTGTGACCCCAGAGTTTTAATACATGGTAGGACTCTGGCACTGGTGTTTGAGCTGCTCAGGACTTCACACATGATTTGTATATAAGTCACCTTTTCAAAGACAGGCTTTCTAATAAAACAGCCACAAATAATCCCACATCTCTGATTTGCATAACCTCTAGGAAGCTGGATAGCAGAGGAAATAAGCAATAATAGCAGTGTAAATGGCCTTAAGTGAAAGCATATCAATTACAATGTACCAGTTCAGTCTATGAAGCTCAGTTTATGCTGGTGGAAAAAATAAGGGGAGACATTATATCTTCATCAAAGCTTGACCTCCAGTGCTTTGGAAGACAGAGAGGCTACCTTCAAGGCAAAACAGACTTTCTGTGCACAGCTATTCTTTAAGGGACTTTGCCAGGGTTCACATACATACACTTTTTGCATTTGCTTATGAAACAGGAGAGGAAAGGAGCACCTAACAAATGTATGTGTGTAACTCAGCAGCCACAGCTGGCCCAGTTCCTAATATATTTTGCTTGATAAACAGCTAATCCCTGAGTATAGTGCGGCTTGCATTCCTCCAAACTTATCATTAATCATGGAAAAACCCAAGTTGTCCTTGCACTGTGTGAGTGCCTATGAACGGCTCCTTTGATAAGAGTGTTTTTACATGCCTGGAGGGATTTAGCTTTTTGGATCTCTGTCCTGTAAGTAATAGGCAGACCTTCCTTTGCATATGAGCTTGCTTTCATTCCTGGTTTCAAGCCACAGAGAATTAGCAGGGATGTTTGAAATGAGAAGTTGCACTGTGTTCGTGTTCCTCCATTGTATTTATGTTTCATGGCACTTGTAGCATGGCATTGTATTATAAATACGCATCATGGGCAGCCAGAGAGGACATGAAGGGACAAAAAAGGGAAGAAGCTTCTAAGTGGAAGAAGAACAAAATTAAATGCTAGGTTTTAAATGGCAAAACATCAAAATATTTAGTCTCACAGTTCTGTTCCTTGTTAATATAAAAGGTGACTAGAGCAAAGCAATACATTATTTAGTGGTTTACCTTACAGCTGTCTTGCCTTGCTGCCCATGCAATGGGAAGAATAGACAACTGTAGGCCTTCTCCCCAAGTACACAACAGATGGATTCTATTTACAGTAGGTGGACATTAGATAGCCATAAAGTATATTGCTGGTTGGGGTTTTTTTTTATAATGGGAGAATTTAACAGCACGCATCTCCATTGTGTATCAGACACTTTTCATAGTCTAGACTGTGACCCAGGCTGCCCTGTTTCAGCTACCTGGTCTGGCTTTGCGCATGGGAAAGACAAAACCCTGACTATATGATGGAAGCCAATTACTTTTCAGCTGATGTTGTGTCTCATGCCTTTTACAAAAATTAGTCCTCATTTGCAATGGACAAACCTTCACACCCTCGACTATGCTCTTTATTTAAAAAACAAAACCAAAAGATGTGACATTGATTTCTTTTTTGAATTGTTCTAACCTTCTAACCTCAACTTTCAGTCTATGATAACTATCCACTACTGAAATAAAACAGCTGTCAACCAAGAGATATTTTTACTTTATGTGTCTACAGTCTTTAACTTTCAAAATGTTAAACATTGCAGTTCAGAGAATCACTTAAAACATACAACTGCAACAGGCATTTATAGATCTGAAGAAAGAATTCTAAGAATTTTAGTAGAAGATAGTCAAGATTAAAAAGGTCTTAAATATTGGCAGATGTTGTTTTAAAGGTAACTATCAGTGTGAGAAAATAGGCACACTCTTTGCCCAGCCTTAACCTGCATTGGTGAAATTTTATGCAAGGGAGTTTAGCAAAGTGGAATCTCACAAGAAGAGAGCTCACAGCATGTCCCTAGTCAACAGCTGCCCCTTGCCATGCCCTTGCACATGGGCACAAACACATACCCTTGCATGGGCTATTCAGTTTATGAGCCACAGAGACGTGAGTAAACAGCCGCAGCTCCCCATCTCCATTCCCAGAGCAATCTAGGAGCAGGACAAGAGCCATATCAAGTGAAGCACTGCCGTGACTTTCTCTCTCCTTGGAAAGCGTGTGAAACAAATATGATACTGGAATTCTCCGAGGTCCGAGAGCCAGAGCTGTTCCTGAGTAGTATGAATACAAGTTGGCCCCTTCACATGGTCATTCCTCAATGGCACCAGAGATCTTGGCTGCAAATAGATTTTTTAAATAAGAAATTAGGTCTGATGTTTTCCATCTTAGAGAATAAAAGCAGATGTGAAAAAAAACAACAATAGAAGGCAAGGGAAGAGACAGTAAACAGGGAAAAGTTACAGAGTAAAGGTCTATATATTCTATATTTCTCCATTGTTCATTTCCATATATATAAACAATTCAAGATGTATTTCTTACTGAATTTTTGCAAGGAAATGAACATTGGCTTGTGGTTTACTACATTCATATATAGTATCTGCTTAACTTTACTTCCATCTAAATTATTTTTAATGTTTTAATTTAATTTACTTTCACAGAAGAGTATGTAGTGTATTTGGTCAGGTGGTAAGTAGACAGACCTGAAAAGTACTATTTTAGGGAAGATAGAATTAAAACAGTCTTTCTAAAAAGAAACAAAAAAAGGAAACAGATTTTTCAATACATAATTTCATGTGCTGCTGGTAATGTTGTTAGTCGTTACAACTGCAAGAACAAAGAAATATTCACATTGTGACTTTGAATCATTTTCTAAATAAGAACTCAATTACAGAGAGGCGAAAGGTCTCCCAGGAGACCAGCCAGAGTCATGGCTGGGACAGCCCCCTCGCTGCCCATGTCATGGATCTTCATTGAACTTTAGTGACTTCCCTCTGTTTGGTAGTGTTACCTAAGATGCTGGACTTTAGTGCTACTTTTTACTGACGTAATTGGTGGTATAAACAGAAATGCTTGAGAATATGCATTAGCTCTAGTGTTTGCTGGTTTGCAGAGCATAAATGTCTACCCATGACAAGGATAAGGGAATGCAGAACTGCAGACTCCTTTGCTGCATCACACAGTAACTTAATTACCCCTTTATAATGGCTGTTTAACTAATAGAGCTGTGTCCTTTGCCACAGGAGCCACATGACTGGCATAAGAGAAATCATTTGGAAAAAAATTCTCAGGCAAGATGAAAGGACACTGTGCACAACAACAAGCAGATGTGGGCTAATCTACACTCTCAGTTTCTTCATTTCTGGACTGTATTCTCCAACTGTTTGGAATGGAGCTGACTAGGGTACATATTAGTTCCTGGGTATCTTGGAAGAAAATAAAGGCAATCTCAGAAGTATCCATTTCCTCTGGATTAATTCCTGGAGCCTGATAGACTCCTGTCAGCCAGTTCCAGGCTGGATTTGCCATTTAACTTTCTCTTTAATTTTAGGAAATGCTGGAATTTTGGAATTGGAGAAAACCAGGCCTTTGATTTGATGTCCAACAGGACAGCCAAGTAAGTAGGCGAACTTGTTTGGTACCAGTTGGGATACTTCAGTCTGCTGAAGATGGTTCAGGATTTGTTTGTGCTACTGAAATGACCTAGAAATGAAAGCAAATTCCCACTGCTCAGAACCCCCCAACTCTTGTCTGTGACAGACCAAGAATGACAAATCAGAGCAGGGAAAAGGAACTGACAAATACACCTTCAGTGTCATCCTCAAATTTGCTGCCGGTGAGGAGCTGTCAAAAAGTCATTAAAAAATACCATTCATCTCAGGATTCCTCAGGAGAGAGAGACTGCAGCTTTTCCAGCAGCAGAGATGTCCTTGGGGGAAGACAAAGGCCCCAGGTCATTAGAGTCTGCTGATATACCCCTCTTTCCAAAGACACTGGTGTGAGTAAAAGTATTTTTCTCAGTGCTTTATCAAAGCGGCTTTTTTTCCCCATATATTTCCACGCATGTATGTTAAATTATATATATTTATTTCATATGTGTGTACTCACAGGTTTACGCATACATGTACATTACATCAGTATATACGCATTTTACTCATGGGCGTGTGAACATTTTCAGTGTGACTTTGTTCCTAAATATTATCCATTAAACAGATGGCAACAGAGATGGGCCATATATAAACAAAATTTCAAAAATTAAAGTGAACTAATTAGAAGAATAAAAATAAACAAGACAAATTCTGACTAGAGTGTAAATCCAGACTGTAGTTATATTGGTGTGAGTGCTAAATTAGTCCCCATATTTTTGAACAGAAACAGAAGGAAAGCTAATCAAATTAATTTAATTACAGCATCAGGAAAAAAAAACAACCAATCAAACAAACAATTTCTAGAAGCTTCTCATCATTTCACTTTAAAAGGAAAAAAGTAAGTATATTAGAAGCATTAAGTATCACTTAATGGATACCCATATTCCAGATGTTCTTGCAAATTTTGAAGCTTAGTGTCTATGCTCAACATTCAGATGACCTACTGTGCATATGGTATATATTAAACCATGGGACTCATTGACACAGGGTGTAGCAGGAACCAAATGATCTCCAGAACAAGATTATAGAGCCTTACAGAGAAATGGTCTTAAGATCAGTGGACTGGATAGTCCTCATTTGAGGTGCCCTAAATTCTCACTGACAGAAAATTGCTATCTTAAAGAGGTGCTAGTGGACATTCAGAATTAAAGTGCTTTTAGATATGTAGTCCTTTTTTAGTGTACTCCAGATAGCTCTTATATTTGCACCTTTTTTGTCTCATTCCTAAATCAAATAGTTCTTTTTAGAATATTTTACCCTTGGCCCCTTATAGCTGTTGGATGCTGGAATATCCCGTATTTACATCTTGTGTCCTACTTGTGTCTAAACTTATGATCAGTGTTTCATAAATAAATAGCTGTGATTGGAGGGGAAAAAAAGGTGTCTAAATTTAGGCTCCTAAACCTGAACGTTGGCACCCAAATAACTGGCCAGCTTTCCAAAAGCCAAGCCCCTGGAAATTTCCAGTAATCACAGTTGCCATACCAACGGCTGTCAGCACTCTTGCAAAAGCAGGTCATGTATTTAGGTGCCAAAATGTAGCAAGAGGGGTCTAATTTCAAGCCCTTTTTTTTTTACCTTTTTTTTTTTNCGATCTGGGCAAGAACACTAATGATAATTGAGAACAGTTTCACCTCTGCTGCCAGTCTCCAGCTTGAGTCACAAGACTGCTATGGTCTTGCAAAAGGGAAGATGTTTGGGAAGGTGAAGTAGAGGTGTTAGCAGTTACAGCCTGCTTCCATTTTGGGCTGCAGACTTTGAGCTAACACAGAGACACCCCACAGACTTATCTGGGGGTGAACAGCTGAAGAAACGCAGGGCTCAATGTTCCACTTTCCACAGGAGAGAAGCAGGGTACGTCTCAAATCCCTGGACAGGAGGGATGTTTGGGTTGCTGTGCTTTGGCACTAAGTATGGTGGAGCTGCTATGCAAGTGGGCAGCACATGGCCTGGTGCTCATCGTTACTTTCATCCAGTGGTGACCACTTCCCCCTTGCAGTCCTTCTAGACTGGTTGGGATCCTGCACTTCTCTCCTCCCAATTTACAGTCCCTCTTGCTGGGCATCCACAGAGGCACTTATGAAGGAGGGGACAAGTGCATCCCCGCATGGCCCCACCATCTCTAGTGGGGGTGAGCACAGCCCCTGTGCTGATTCTGCCTCTAAATACCTGCCTGACCTTAGGCAAAGCACTTAACCTCTCTGTCTTGAGGATAACACTACTTCCTTCTCCCTGCATTTTGTCTATCTTCTTCAGCTCAGGTGTAAGCTCCTAAGGGCAAGGTTTGTCTCTTCTTCTCAGTGTGTCCAATGCCTATCAAAACAGAGCCTTGATCTCAGCTGGGGCCTTGAGGCATGACTGCAGTACTGTTATTATCGTTAATAATAATAATCATGAATGCAATCACATCAAAGACACGGTCTGTATGAGTCATTTTTGGGGTAAAGTTAGTCATTCCAAAAAGCAATAGGTATATGTAAACTTTAGCCACTGCCAAGGTTTCTCCTTTTTCCCAGCATTTAAAAGTCACCCTTGGGAGTATGGGTGAGCAATATGATCTGAAAGGTCTCAGCCCTGCCAGTGTTTCCACGTGGATCGGCACTTGTGCTCACATGCCGACAGTTGCAAGGTTAATGGTGTAACTTTGCTCTGTATAATTCAGCTACATAAATACCCTGTGTGGGTTTTCTGGATCATAGGTGAACCTCCTTTCCGTATTGAGTCTTCTCCGAATGGAACTCAATATCTGTCGTTGCCCTCAGTTACAACAGGGTATGTATGAAAACTCAAGAATAGCACTACATGCCAAAAAAATATATATGTTTTTTGTTAATTGTTGAGGTTTTCAGTTGTTTGGTGTTTTTTTCTGATTTTTTCACCAGTTGCATGAATCCCAACAAAGTTATCTTGAAAAGGAAAAAAGAAATTAAAGGAATTAATTACTTATTAAAAGCATGAAAATGAGATTTTTCACCTGAAACAGAAGGCCTGCAGCCAAACAATAGGATTACACAGGTGCAAAATAAGACACAAGAGGGAGCTCACATAATAAATAACAGTGATAAATAAACAGCATTTTGAAAACAGTTAAAACCTATGGAGAAAAGGAAATTAATAAACGTTGCAATTCCCATTTGCTCTTGCTGTTCTCATTTTCTCTACAGTTATTGTCCCAGACTATAGGAACACACTCACAGACAAGGATCTCAGTGCACCAGACTTTGCCCACAGAAAGCATTAGTAGACCCTGGTCACAAAAGCTTCTAGTCTGAGGACAGAATCATAGAAGTGGGAGACCAAGCCAGGAGGATACTGTTGTGGCAGACAAAAAGCAACCTGAGTGTAGAGCTGTTCTGGGAATAATTGTCAAATATTCAATGCTTTTTTTTTTAAATTTTAAAATGCTTTTAAATGTATTTGTGCATTTATGCTGCTTGAGAGTGATTGCTTATATTCAAGACAATCACATGTATAGAAAACCAGAGGACTTAAAATTGAGTCTGCAACTCACACTTACATTTTGTATATGGGATCAGAAGGAGGTGCATTCAATACCTGCAAATTTAGTTCGCTCCAGCAGTCAGATTTGGCATTTCTCAGAACTTAGAGAAACTGTGCTCTTTTGACAAACTCAACTTTATTTTAAAGTGTTAACCTGATCAGTCAAAATATCTCAGTTCCTAAAGTTCTGTGAAAATAAAGCAACATCTGTCAGTAACTACAGTGGCCTTGGCCTCTTAGCAGAGATCCTCCCTCCCAGCAGTTGAATACCTTTCCACAATGCTGGACCCTGGATCTTCCATGTTTCTGAGGCTGCAATTGCATGTCCTGGTACACATATGGCTCAGCCCCCTTCCAATAATCTGGCCCTTTAAAGCAAGGTTTCCATATTATAACAGCTCTTGACATGCATCGTTATTACCATCTGAAAGCATGTTAGAGAGTCATCAATGAGACACTAGTTTGAGGGGGGACCCACACACAGATCCAGAAGATGGACATTGTCCTCTGATCTCCATCACCCCTGAACAAGCAAGTGTACCGGACATAGTCGTCATTTGGGGCTGGAAAGGCAAGTGTATGCTAGTGTTGGAGACCATCTCAGACATCTCCCTCTACATGTGTCAGGGACAGAGACAAAGTAATGTCTATTAGCAGAGAATATTTGTAGTAGTTAGTTAGTAGTAGTTAATAGAATTGCAATGGATGTACCTTCTTTCATACTTCAGGACCTGTCTGGTCTTCAGCATCAGTACAACAGCCACAACTTTAAAAAGCTAAAGGGGAGAGCTGGTTCTTATCCTGTGACATCTGAGTCCATGGTATTTTCACCCACATCAGCAGTGGCTCCATTTCTTTCCTCTGCTCTGATAGTGCAAGTGGGCTTTTCCAGTCAATACTGCCACTCATGGGGAATTCAGCAATGTGTTCAGTTCCTGACAGATGTTTGTCAAATGGCCCATTGAGTAGCTCAAGACCAACTGGTGCCACTTATGAGATTGTATGGGCTGTTGTTGACGTTCCAGTGTGGTATCGCTCAAAGACCATCCACATAGTTGCATCAGGAGCTTCATAGACCAGAGAGACATAAGGTGAATGTTCAGGGTCTGACAATGGAGTGTCACCCTTAAAGTGTACCTTGCCGGAAGGGACTCAGCAACATAGACTTTGTCATGTACACATTCTAAGACTCCAACATGCAGTGCTCAGTCTGTAAAGCCACCTTAATGCTGGATACCCTAGATCTCAACACTGGGAATTACTCTTTCCACTCCTTTGAGCAAAGTTGATGAATTCTTCAGCAGAGAGGCTATTTTGCAGCCAGATTCCACAGCTGTGGAATTGCAGAAAGCCAGGCCCTGGATCCTGGGCTGGCAGAGACCCTTCTCACTGTGCTTCATGCATTTGATCTCTGGAGAGGAAGGAGTACATACCCGGCATGGCACCCTGGCCAGCTGGCTTGGGAGAAGCAATGCTGGCTTTGACTATGCAAGCAGGTGCTTACTTCCCCTCCCCATCAGATGGGGAGAATGAAAGAACAGCTGTAAATAGAATGTTTAAAAAATTGGAGAAATAGAGATTTTTTTAAAAAACAAGCACCAAACCTGCTGCATTGCATTGGAAACCTATCATGTTTTTAATCAAAATTAAAGTTGTGCTAGTATTCTGTAGTAAAACAATTGCTTACTACTAGAGCCACACATTTTTGAGAAGTGAGAATGAGCCATATGTCTTCCATAAAAACATACTGATACAGTTCATCCTGTTCTTTATGCTTTCTTGTAAATCGTATTTTTTTACAGGTCACGGTTAAAAGGAGCAATATTTTTGTTTGCCAGAAAGTATTTACAGTACTGTATTATCCTTCATCTCTACCATTTTTCATTTGTTATCATTGACACATGGTAAAATAGTTTTAATTATCTCCAGGCTCAAGTACAAGGAGTTTTTATAATTCATTGGGGTCTTTTTAATTTCCAGTATCTAAGCTACCATAATGAAAATGTTACTCAAGGTTTCTTCTTCAACTCCCCCCCTTTAGATCATAATAAAGACAGCTCACTTGAGCAAATAGTTCCTTTGAAATGTTAATCCTCCTCAGATGTGTTTTTTGTTAGATCAGCTGCACTGTTAAAATACTTGCTATTTTCCCATTAGTTTGAATGCAGAATAACACTTATTAGCCATATGGACACAGAGTAGCTCGTTGATGAAGACAACTGAATTAAAGCCTCATGTCAAACAGTGAATTAACTGTGATATAGGGTGTAATAACCACAGTTACATAAAACTATGTCATTTATCTCCCTCTTATCCATTACAATCACTCCTTAGGAAAAAAATATATTCAAGACATTGTCCCCAGCACAACCTAAAATCCATACAAAAGCAAAGAGAGTGAATGTGAAAGCCTCCAGCGAAGGGGCCTATTGAAACACTGTTTTATAAATATATTGTTGTATATCAGCCTTTATTTGGCGCTTAAGGAATGAAATTCCAACAAGCTAAACCTTTCCTTCAGAAACGCCCATGGAATTGTATCTTCACTGCAGAGCTGGCGCTGTGATTGCTCCCTGACTTGGCTCAGGTGTGATCAGCCACAGCGTGAGATCACACACTTGGTGGTGTTCCTCCCTCCTTCCCTGCCCACGTACCGAGCCCCCCAGACTGCTGCACTTCAGTAAAGCGAGCAGCTCTGTCATTGCTTTTTAATGAATTGTGGGGGAATGTATATGGTTTCCCCAGGGTGTGGAAAGAATTTAAGGTGGGTCATCATCATTATTAAATATTAAAATATCATATTAATAAATATTAAAATATATAATTAGTGGTGCAGGTTGTGTAAGGTTAGCAGCCAAGGAAGTGGAGCTGGGACTCTAACCCAAACCTCCATGTAAGTCAGTTAACACAGAAGAAATGCTCTGCTAGATTCAGGTGAGAAGAATGTGTCTAGGAGGCCATTAAGAATCACACCAGGCAAGAAAATTGGCTGACATACAGTGAAGGCATACTAAAGTTTCAGTAGACTTCAGTAAATACCGTTTTGGTTTGAAACTCTGCCTGTAATTTCAAAACAGGAGAAATCTGAATCCCTGGAGAATTTTGAATTCTAGGGTACACTTCAATGAGAGCTAAGCTTTTTTGAAAGTATGTCCCTCTTTACTGTTCCTTGATTTAAACACCTTGTGCAAGTCTGAACATGGACATTCAAACACTTAAGCAGTAAAAGCTGGGGCACATGAAGCATCAGTTTACATGTACAGCTTCCAGAGGGACAGGAAGTTGGTGTTATTTCCTTATCCAGGAACAGTATCTCAGTGGCAGCAGGTTGCCGTTCAGCTGGCATTTCCATTGCTGGCATGGATGGGTGCCCCCGTCTGCTCACACCCTCAGCTGCTGCACCCCTACCTGCTCCTTCCACTGCCTCTGGCACTCGGTGATGCCTCTAACAGCAGACAGATTTCCAGATGCCAGCAATTGACAGAGAGCAAATTTGCAAATGTGCACTGGGCTAACGTGATTCGGCCTGCGAACATGCAAATCTTTTTGTTGTTGTTGTTTTTCTTTTTGGTTTTATGCAACTGACGTAAATAAAAAGGATCCTGTTTATGTATTGCCTAAACAGCCGTTGTACAAACTGGACTGCCAGAGATGATTTCATTCACCTCTTCAGTGAAACATACAGAGAACCACAGTGCAGATTCCCCCAGGGTATAATTTTCATGATAATCAAAGCACAGACACACTACACAATAGTTTACAACCAGAACTGAAGGCAGATACCTAATTCCAGAGAAGGAGGGAAGTTTTCTTGTGTCCAGAACACAATAATATGTCCAGATGCTCACCAGGGCCCCACAGCTACTGCCTTTGTTGTCACAGAATTTTGGGGGGCAATAAATGACCCTTTTCAGGAAGACCAAATAAGCAGTATTTCCAACAGCACCAAGGCTGTGACTGACTTGTGCACTCCCACACAAGCAAGCATGTGTTGCTCTTGGTCTTGTGTTCTGGCTGGAACTGAAGCATGCAAATTGTATATTGTTGCTATTTGTTTGACTGATGCATACTCCCAGAGAATTTTCCTACAGCATGCCAGCTTGCCTCTGATGTAGGAGGACACAGTCGTGAGCAGAGTGGCCCTTAGACAAGTTTTTCCCTGAGAGCACCCCACAAGCTCCCTTGCTTTGTAGCTTGTTGCAGTGGAAAACAACCAGAGCTTCATTCAAAAAAACCTCACACAGAGATCAATCAGGTTACTCTGGTTAATCCCGACGCTCTCACTTGGCAGTGGATTATAACCTCCCTCATAAGGTAATTTCTAATTCCTGCAGGAGAAAGTAAGGTGGATTCCAGCCACACTTTTGGCATTCACAGCTGCAGGCAGGGAAAAATCTTTCTGAGTTTTCTACTGAGAGACCAAAATGTTGTGTTGAGGGTATGCCAGGTTATCAATAATGTGGGCTTGTGATCATTTTATCCGGGGAAAGAGAGTGAGGAATAAGCCATCTTTGAGTGGATAGAGACTATCAGCACTTTTAGGAACAAAGCCCACACAGGACCCGTGTGTGAAACCTTTAATTAGAAGACAGAGTATTCAAAGAAATCCTTGGGTCAGGGAACATGGAGTGTGCTTTCGATGTTGATAATATAGATAAATACCACCTGTTTCCCAGAAAACGTTACAATAATCTGAGCACAATTTTCATGGGAGAAAGTCTAACTTTTATTTGAAAAACACTATTTCAATAAGATTGGGAGAGATTTAAACCACCGAGTCTTTTCAACAAAATCTGAAACTCTGATATTCTTATAGTTTACTTTTTCACTCCTCCT
>VZTM01009143.1:159273-170907 GCA_013400555.1 Jacana jacana
AATTTTTCAATTTTTAGCAAAATGAGAAGATAGGATAAGGGATAAGATGAGATAGGACTGACAAAAATCGTATTTAGAATTTTTAGGTAAAAAAAAACAACAATGGGCCAGCTGACTTCTTTTAAAAATATTTCTTCTTCCCTGTGTGACTGCTGTGAAGCTCAGGAAGAAAGTATGGATTGATGGTAGTTGGTTGCATTGATATATACAGGCAAGCATAGCTGAGTTTGGAAGGTACCTTTAGAGATTGCTGTATCCTAACCCCCTGGTCAGAGTAGATTCAGCTAAAGCAGGTTACTCCAGCCTATTTCAAAGAGGTCCTTCAACTCCTTTTGTAAATCCAGGCTCTGTGTGTGTTTATTCTTCCTTTAGTGGATCCCACAGGTCTATCGACCACAAACAACTGCTGATTCCTACCAGTGAAGCATATGTGCAGCAGCCTTTTTCATCCCGTTTCACAGTTAATGTTCTTTCCCTTCCAACACTGCAAAGAGAATACTCTTTAATACTCTCCAGAAAGAAATGGTCATTTGCTGACAAGCAAACTTTAAAGCAGGGAAAATTAAAAATATTCACTGTCTGATGAGTAGAAAGTTACCTGTCACAAACACTTTTACTCCAATAAAGCCAGGAAATTTACAGGCAAAATGGCAGGGACACACTCTCAGCTGTTTATAACAGTCTGTTAAGTAATTTTAGAAGGCAGTTTGGTCCAGGGCAAGCCTTTTGGCATCCAATGCTCAGTATACTTTAGAAACTGGTGCACAATGTCATCATTTGTGCTGTCCCAAGGCTGCCATCAGTGTCAGTGTCACAAGACACCAGGAGCCCAGACAGTGAACCAGGGGTTTGTAGCTCAACCACTGGACTGTATCTCAGATCTTTGGTGAAATCTCAGACAAATACGTTACTTAGTCTCCAAAATGTCTGAAGTGGTGGATGCCTATCAGTGCAGCTATGTTCAGTGCCTAGCTCAGCAAGCACCTTTTTTTTTCCCCCCAGAATTACCACACATAGATAAAGTCATACGACTGAGTCACACTGTGAGGGAGACGGAGCTGTCACAGCTTTAGCTAACCTGTTTGTACTTAAATTACTTTGGTTGTCACGGCCAACAATTGTACAATTGTTGTACAATTAATGTAGTTTACATTATCATGTAGAATTGTTGGTGGAGTGTTTTTTTTTTTTCCTTTAGAGCCTCCAGAGCAAAATAAAAATTTTAAATATCTCCAAATGATCATTGGGAGTTATCACATTTTCTCTCTGAGACAATTGTAGCCATTTACAAAGACAAACCTTCAGTTCTGGACTGTTTTAACTGTAGTGCTCTTTTGTTAGCTCCAATGGGATATTTTAACATTTCCCTAATTTATATTTTAATGTACTTTCTAGGCATACTGGTCATTCTTTCAAAGGAGCATAAAGTAGTTATTGTTAATACATACATGCTGGGCAACAGCAAATGTTTCTGGAGTACTGGGCTTTCTGTAATGACATTAAATGAAGAAAAAAAGGGAGATGAAGTAATACTGATCTCTATGACAGCCTCTGTCTGCAGGACAAGGATTTAATTCAGAATTAAGCCACATTAGTGTTAAAGAAGCCATTACTCACTTGCAAATTTCCCCCCCCAAAAAACCCATTTCATTGCTCAGTGCTGTAAGCTGGTACATTTATCCACAAACATTTGATGACTGATGCTTTATTTTGCCTTTGAATGTTTCTTTAATGAAATCTGGGTGCTTAAAAATATCCAGTAACATAGTTAACCATTTTGCTTTCACATTAACAGAGCAGTTATTCTGTTGCCATTTGTTGTTGATTTAGCTTTGATATGTGACCCCTTTAAACAGAAAAACGAAAATCAGATATCAACACAGATACAAATAATTTAAAGAATTTTACTGAGTATAAATAGATGTGTCTCTTTGTGTAAGTTTTTTGTCCTTTGTTAGCAGGCGTAGATTTACTTATGTTTTGCATTATCTATGGAAAACTTCCCTTGAGCTTTATCAAACTGTCTTGTTCTGAGATTGCATAAAACATCTTTCTTCCAAGTTTAGGATATTCTTTGTTGTCTTTTAAAATTTATGCTGTAGATTTGCTGAGGGACATTTAGTCCAGCAATACTGAGAGTCCAGCAAAACTATTTCTGGGGTAAATGGTCTTCTGGTCTCTAAGGAGCTTCTACAGCCGCCAAAAATGCCTGGGACATGTGCACAACCCCTTTTCCCAGGCTGAGCTGCATTTGAGACCAGTAATGTGGGTATGTGTTGATAAAAGAGAAGATTCATGTTATACCATCTGAAAATTGCCTGACACTAGCTGAAGCTCTCCTATTTGTGGCTGAGACGGGTGTTACTAGAAGGTGAAGCCACCAGAACAAGAACTTGGATTTAGGCACAAAATAACCTCATCAGGCTCTTTCTGAGTTGAAAAGGGGGAAATCTGGCATGCTAAGCTCCTTTCTTTTGCCCACCCCCAGTCTGGGGTCACACCTGTCTATCGGGGAAAAATCTGAAAAGAAGAAAGCTGGAAGAGAAGAAAGGTGCAAGAGAAGAAAGCTGCAGGGCTTTTCCCAGAGAAGCCAACCAGGCTGACAGAGGGTGGCTGCTGCCCTCAGCTCACCTCCTCAAGCTCTTGCGAGAGTGTATTTTGCTATTGCCATCCTTATTCTGCTATTTCATTCATAGGCCCTGATTATTTAAACAACTGAAAGCCGAAGACTTCATTTCCTTGACTTTGTATTCTCCTGAGTAAAAATAAGCCAAAGATGTTTCTAAGAAAAAAGTTTATGTTATCTTTTTAAATGTATTTCCAGCTGATTGCTATCTTACTTTAGAGATGGGGCTTCTGAAACCCCTCCTCTCCCTCCTCCTGGCATAAACCAATAGTTTAAATCTTGCCAAAAAGACAGAAAGTTTCAGCCCTTGCAGCAGGTGTCTGGCCTCTAAAGCCTACCAGCCTTGCAGAAGGTACCTGGCCTCTACAGAAAGTCAGAAACTGAGGTCTTTTGAGATCTTTCTGCATTTAACACTTAAAAATGGGCGCCAAGCTTATGAGGATCTGGTTATCTATATGGGTGTGTGAGAAATACCATAGGATGGGCAAGATGAGTCACACACAGGATCCTAGTTTTCTCAGAACAAACCTGGGTGGAACTGCCACTTTAACCCTTACTTTTCTGTTTCTTAAAGGTCATTCTTTTCCTTATAGCTTGTTCCCTTCATTGGCCCTAAGAAGCTCTCTTGTTACGACCTTTCCATACATACCATTGACTTTTTTGATTCATGGTGCTCACTTCTGAGAAATTCTTTCTGCTTCTTAAGGGTTTTTTGCCCTTTTGCAGCAAGGCACTATGCTCTCTCTGTTGACATGAGCCCTGCAGAGAATTATCGCTTGGACATGCATGCTAGTGCCAAGTAGAGATAATGCCGTCTTTTCAGACTGAAGCCTGCATGTAGGAGTGTTCCCAGTATGATTTTCACAGTCATAACTGCAGTTAATCTTGAATTTGGCATACTCTTTCTTTCTCTGTAATGTTTTTAATGACTCTTTCAGGGTGGGAGAATCCTCGGGGTTTTGCAGTGTTGCATTCACCTACTGATTCATTCTTGCCAGGTTGGTTTTGTGAACTGAGGTCCAGCTTAATATGCAACTCTACCACTTATATTAGAGTGTAGGAAGTTATCTGTATTTTCCAGCTAAACAACACTGAGAGAAGGAGGAAGCGTTTTTTTCTGAGCAAGCAGGAGGTGCCATGTAGCACAATGGTCAGTAAATATGTAGTGGCAACTTACAGGGTTTATTTTTAATCCAGTACCTAGGTTAGAGAATGGCATGGACTAAGTAAATCAATCAGGCTGTTGCAAAGCAAGCTTGAAATAAAAGGGCAGTCAAGGAGGAAGTGGTAAATAATGCACAGGACTGATTGCTTCTGGGCACAGTTAGGACCTTGGGTTTAAAGAGTAATTACCTGGTCACACCTAACTCCTAGCTTGCGTGTGATGTGCAAACTACATGTGCAAAACCTGCAGACATCAGCAAAGAGACTGCTCTTGCCTCTGCCAGCAATTATTTCCTTCTTAAGAACCAGTTTGTGCCTGGTTTCATGAAGGAGCTGGAAAGTATGCTTAGTCCATAGTCTCTTTACAGTAGCACAGAGCCCACCTGCATGAAATGAGGTGGGGAGAGCAAGGAAAAGTAGCTGGAGAGGGGGTGCTTCTGCTTTGTCACAAAGTCAGGACGCTGGACTGAGCCCCATGTATAATTTGGGCCAATCTGGGGGCTGGCTAGAGCAGGCGTATAAAATGCCTCTTACATTGGGAGGTGGTGAGCATGCTCTGTGACTCCAAAAGCCCTACAGGAGATGAGTCAAATGCTACATTTGTAAACATGCTCACTGCTATCCCCACTAAGAAAAAACAAAAATGGCCAAAAGTTCAGTGACATCCAGGCAAACTGTATCTGTCCATTGTGTTTATGGTTAGAAGCCTGTAGCTCAAGTCGCTTGGACATTTCTGGGTAAATGCAGGGTGATTTTTACTCAGCCTGTCTGTTACAGATAGATAGGATGAAGCCTTTTCTGTAGCAGACAGACCTAGATATGCCCGCCCTGTTAGGACAAGAGTAAAAGGAGGTCTGAAATGAGATGCAGTAATTGCATGCTTGCTTTCTTGGATCCCTGCTAAACCTGAACATAGTTGTGAGATTAATGTGCTTTGAATAATACTATGGCTTGGGAGAGAGGGCTTCAGAAGGGAGGCAGGAGATCCTCACTCTGGTTATTCCTTTCTGTGGATTTTCTGTGTGTTGTTAAGCTAACTGATAGTCTAAAGTTCTCAAATGCAGTTTCCACTGGGAAGTTTTATGACTAATTTTGTGAGTTACCTGGGCAAAACAATGATTTCTGCTAGGCAACAGACACCAAAAGCAATGTCTGTGTCAAACCATCCATAACACAGGCTACCCAGCTGTGACTTTCCCCCCCCCCCTGCATCCTCATTGTCTATAGACATTAAGATAGATGTGTGGCCTAGAAGAGGATGCTGCCAGGTCAGCTTATGAGTATCACCCTCCAGAACACAGTAAGTTCTTTTCATTGCTTATTTTGCTCTCTTTTATCTGATGATCCCAGTTCTCTGTGCGTGATGCTTATCTTGTTTTTCCTACGTTACAATTCTGTTCCTAGAGTGTGACACTTCTCAAGGTGAGCCTCTTAGGTGAGCCACTTGTACACACAGGATGAATTGTGTCTCCAATACTACTTCATCTTTTATGTAGATGATGATTTAAAATGATTCACTGGACATGGCACCAGAAGGAGTCTTTCAGCTGTGTAAGCAGCCAGTGCAACCCAAATGATCATCTTCTCTCTCCTCTACATGGAAAGGGACAGACTGGATGAGCATGTCTCCTGGCCATTGGTTTGACCATCTCTGGGATGAAATACCCATCATGACCAGAGCAGATCTCTTGTCTCCAGTAGTTCTCCTGATGTGTTATATTTCCCAACTGTTAAATTGGGGACAAGAAAAGCAAAGTGAGATTGTTATTGTTCACCAGCCTACTTCAAGATGCAACTTTCTGCCAGGACATAAGTAATGGAGATGAAAGATTTCTCGTGTTCTGTCTGAAAGGAAAAAATAAAATAAAAAAAAATAAAAAAACACATTACATTTAAGAAGGCAATGGCATTTGAGGGTGAAGGAAAGCCATGAAACAACATGAGCTGGTGTGAAGCAAACAAGATATTGTGTGTACAAGGTGCTCACACCCAGATCCTTGGGGTTTACCATTGGTCCTGGACCGCCAAAAACTGTAATGCAGATTGCCCTAAGCATCAGTTTGGGCCAGGCAGAATCAGTATTGAACACACAGAGACTAAATGGTAATTTCACATCATTCACGTGCATGACTGTCACACAGGTCACACTCAAATGTACTCCAACCAAATCAGAGACTGGGACTTGCATTTGTATTAGGTCTCTCCACTCTGGGCTTTGAATTGGTCTTCATCTGCTTGTAGTCTCAGGTACCTGGCAAGTGGACTGCAAATGACCTGCCCTCCAATTACTCTGCATCAGCATAATCCTTTCCATATAGAGGTTGACTTATGCCAGCCAAGCAAAAGACAAAGTATACATATTTTCTTAATAAATTCTCCAACTTTTCCTGAGCCTGAGCTAAACCTTCTTATCAAATATCAAGTAATTTAAGCATTTTTAACATTCTAAAGACAACTTAATCCTTTTATAGGGAAAAGTCAGAAAATGGGCTTAGAATGACATTTTAACAATGTCTATGGTATGTTAAGCCAATAAAAAATTCTAACAGCAGTTTCAAGCATTTTTGTCTAAAATATTACTGTGATCTTAAAGCATAAGAAAATATAAGTATCATACTAACTTGCTAGCTGTTTGTCAATAATGTAAAATGTTACATATTCTCCCAACACAAACTACTTTTTTCCCCAGCATCTTCAGTTCTCACATACGGTTTTAGTGACATGACATATCTGAGTCTTAATTTAACCTGGTCTTAGACTTCTATCTATTTGTGGCTTATGAGCACCCTCATTTTCCCAGGTAAGTTTTGCTGCCAAGTAACATTTTATTTACATCTGGTTTCAGAGCCTTTATGTCCATAGTTGTTCTGGTTTTTTTCAGTGTAGCAATTTCAATGCATGTCAAAGATGATGAACAGGTAGTCCTAAACTCCCCTGTTTGCCTACTGAGAAGAAATAATATTAGAAGTTGAAATATTGAGTTTTCCAAACACATTCTGCAGTAGTTAGAAACCTATCTTTGAGTTTTATTTTAATTGAAGCATTATTGTCTCAATTGGAGGTGGCAACAGACCATCGGGAAAGTTTTCTCATTTTCTATTACTGTTTTGGCTCAGTGTCTGAAGGAGCATGGAGTTTAATAACTAAAGCATGTACCGCTTCAAAGGCTGTCAAATTGATCTGCAGAGCCACCACACAAGCCACCGCATATCACATAGTTTCTGAACAAAGCAGTCCTGACCATTAGTAAACCCATTGAATGATCCAACGCTTATGCATATCTGCTATTTCAACATACACTGGAGTGAATCTATTGCCTAAGCCTGGGAACCACTGCTGTGTTATCAGAAAGCCAATCCTATTTCTGAAAGCCCTCAAGCACCCATTTGCTCATTACCCACACCCTGAGCGCCTCTCCCAGAAACACTCCCAGGAACCCCAGAGCTCACTACACTTGGGTCTTGGTTTGTTTGCTTTTTCCAAGCCCGGTTTGCTTTCTAGTCTTCCAATGAAGGGAGTGCCCTCATGGAGGAATGTAGATGTATGTTTAGCTCCATTCAGCCAAAACACAATCTGAGACACCTTGAGCTATTTGAGATGGCCACATGCCTAGAACAGGATTGGTAGGAGACCTGTGCCCTCCTGGGACAACCCAGGACATCTCACATGGCTCCAGTGGACTGGCTAGAGAAGCTGAATGGATGCCTCCAGGGTGCACCTTGCAAGTGAAAACTGTGAGCTGGCTGGGACCACTAGGTGGAAATAGACAATGGGGCTGATTCAGACTTAGAAATGATCAGACAGTAGCCAAGAGGCCTCAAGCACAGTCCATGATGCTATTTGGGAACTGGTCTGATGATGTCCCCAAAAAACACCCCCTCTGACTCCACAACATGGCAACCTGCAAGTGTGGCCTCACAAAAGGTAAAGGACCTGCTTTGGCACGTGGTGGAAGCCTAATAAGCATGACCTAGGGCTTTTCACCCTATTAAGAGGTTCAGCACCTCATCCTCATGCCAACAGATAGGAGGGTTGAAAGAAATGTTAAATTTGGAGCATGTGTTACAGTCACAAAGCAAAAGTCCCAACTGCTATTCCCAGCTAAGGCAGACTTTTTCTGCAAAAGTAACTGCATTTATTCCAGTTTCTATCTGTCAAAAGTATAGCTCACACTTCCCCGTCCTGCAATAAAACTGTGCAGAAAAAAATCCTTTCATGATAGAGTGGGATCAGATACTGTGAGGAAAAGGGTAAATAACTTGGGAAAAAAAAAAAAAAAGTAATAGATTTCTTGTTCTCAGATCTGTGCCTCTTCCAGTGACATCACCCTGTACTCCCATTCCCAAGTTACATGACCAACACATGACTTCTGGTTTGTGGCATCGTATTTTTCTTATTTTAAAGCAAGCAGACAGAATATTCCTGGTTCACAGTTGCAGAAGGGGCAAATATATGTCTTTTAACACCTTCTACATCACCCACAGGAAAAAGGCAAGAAAACAACATACAGCAACCCTTCTGCCCAGTGCTGAAACAGCCTGCGGCAATGTATAGAACAGAAAAATATCTTTACTTAGGTTTCTATTATAGACTGCCTTTGGTTTATAAAAGATCCCTTCTTTACCATGAAACATACCAGGGAAATTCAGAACTTAAATTCATCTCTCAATCACTAAAATTTCAAAGGAGGTACAGAAAATTTCAGATTTATCTACTGTGGCCTTTGTGATTAGCAATGAAAAGTGTTTGATCTTCACCTGACAGTAGCAGAACGGAAGCCGTCTCCAGTCTGAGCCACTTAAGGAAGAATTGCAGAGCTTTCATTCCCCTATGGTTCTCTTCAAGATTAGCAGCAGTGAACAGCAATTTCTGTTTGTTTTTACAATAATATCCTGTTTTGTAATCCACAGGAAAAGGAGTATGAAAGTAGCAACCTTGGCAGGGAGTGGGGGCCAAGGGACTGTTTTCTGAAATCTCAAAGCTCAGGAACACAAAGGCTTAGAGGAATTTCCAATTGCAGTGAATGCCAAATGGTAAAGAAAATGTCATGACAATGAGAGAGAGAAATGATTTATTCACCCTCCTAAAAATTCTTCTTTCAGGGTAATTTTTTTCTTCTTCAGTGATCAATAAACAGGCAGTTACTTGTAAATGCTTTTAAGTAAGAACCTACTGCATGTATAGGGGTTGCTAATGTTTGTTTTTTTTTCCAAAGATGAAACAACAGAATATAATAATAATAAAAAATAGGAGAGTACAATTTAACACCAAACAAATGAACAGCTGGAAAATCCACAGAGCACAGATAGCCAAGCAAATAATGGTATTATTAATGGGACTAATGTATAACATTTCTGTTCAGTGCTTACATGGCAAACAGACTAGGTTGTCTTTTTCTCCATGGAATACAATAGCTGGTGAACTCATCCTTACAGTTCCGGTTCAAAGACTGGAAAGAAAAGCATGTTAGGACTAGAGAAGACATTAAAAAGAAAGCCATGTCTGTCAGAGCACTCTTTCAAAGGTTGTAAAGTAGAATAAATATTGACACAGTAAGGGAAAAATATACAACAATAGCAATTGTTCAACATGGGCACAAGTTGAAAGCTAATAGATCCACACTGACCTAAATAAAGCTGGATAGGGACTGAGGCCCAAAATTTAAAGTTTCCTTTTGAAATTTAACTTCCACTGATTTCAGTAAGAATTAGTCACAGAAATACCTTCATCATTCTAGGTCTGACAACTGCTGTTGTTTTCAACCCATTTGCCAGCTACAACCCCTTCCAGCTATGCCAAGGAGAAGCAGAGCATTATGAAGGAGATGAATCTTGGGACAGGAGATGCTACAGAGTTTCTCTGCCTCTGCCACAAGGCTGTTCTAGGTCTGTTTTTCAGTCTTCATCCTGCATTTGTTCTTAAACTCTCAATTTTCCTTTTGAGTTCCTTACTCCTATATTATGCTTTTTCATTCTCTTATGAATAGTGTCTAATAATTCTTCCTCTTCTGTCTGATCATATTTTCTATTTAATTCTATTTTCATCTTTCCATCCTATCCTATCCTATCCTATCCTATCCTATCCTATCCTATCCTATCCTATCCTATCCTATCATCTTCTAATACTTGTCTCTGACCATTAGGTCCCCACATTAGCTAGGTGGCATGGACCAAACTGTCAAAGCCCACCACTGCTTGCAGTCTGTGGTAATGCAGTGTTTATACCTGTTAAAAGTATGGTCTTTTATGCTGGCTCAAATTTTCAGCAAAGGCTTTTTATTGCAAATTTCCAACTCAAAATCTGGCTGCTTTTCCCCAGATTATGTCTCTAGCTTTTTTTCATTTTTGTTTTAATAACTCCAATATCCTACCTGATTATTCATTGGAAATTATTTCAGCTACGTTTCTTTGGAATTAAGGTTTCTCACAGAAAACCAATGCAAAAAAAAAAAAGAAAAAAGAAAAGAGTGGTTCATTTCTTTATTCTTTTTTTCATTCATGCAAACTCCAGTTGAAATCAATAAGCTTGAATAGCTTCTCACACCAATATTCCATTGACGTATTTTTAATGGACTTCATTGGAAATATTCCTGATTTACATAGTCATATTCAACTAAAGAATCTGGTGAACTTGCCTTGGAAGCAACCCAGAAAAACCCACAAAATTTGGCTAGTTGTTGTTAACAGCAGGAGATAAGAATTTATGAAGTTAAAAAAAAATTTGGATTTTAATCCACTACGACATTAGCATTCTGGGTTTAAAATACAGATAAATAGGTGGACTTGCAAACCAACACTTGTTTTTATAATAATAATACAATGGAAGAATGTATTTAAACATGATACTAGTCTTCTAATACCTTCTAGCATTTTATTGCACTGAAACAATATTTTCATGTTAAGTTTCAAGACTCTATGGCAGTGTTTGTTTCCTGCAGGTAATATGTATCCTCATGGTTTCTGATCAACATCTATTGGCCACAGCGCTCCAAGTGTTTGTCAATGTCCTCCTTGAGCAGCAAGGTCATTTTAATTGTGCTGATTTAATTAGAGAGAAAGAGAAGGAGAAAGACTTTCAAATCACTTTGATACTTCTCCTGCAAATCCAAAATGCCAATGTAGATTTGCTAAATGCTTTAGCAGTTGCTGAAAGGGAAGGTTTAAGAATGATGGCATCACAAAAAATGCTTTTTTTANATGTTTTTTTGAAAATGTAGCTCATAAGCAGGGTTTAAGTGCCTAAAGGTACGTATTGCCAGATGGAATTCTCAGAGGTGCTTTAGCATGTATCCAGCGGTGACCCACTGAAAATCTTTCATTATGAAGGGTGCGCTCCAAAATGAAGGTTGCAATATGACAGAAAGCACCTGGAAGCAAGTAGCATTCACAAAAAAGGGGATTTGAACCACTCCTTCTGTCACAGTGGACAAAGTTGCTCAGTATTTCCCCACTGAAATGTGCCTATCATGCTCTCAGCTACCCACAGTGCATATGACAGAGTAGAGGTGAGAAAAACACCCATTCGGCAGCAATGGTGACATTTGAACAAAGCTGCATTGTATTGGGTTAGGAAGGGTGGCTCCTTATCTTTCACATACTACATTCCTTTTTCAAACAAGGAGGTACACACATTGAAATTAAGGTTCCTGATCATCCTCCTCTCTGCCTTCCTGAACTGGTTTGTCCCCTTAACTTCTACCTCCCTTAGAGGGACAGAAGAGTTTAGGTCTATGAGGACCAGGCACTGGAAACAGCTACAAGTAACCTTTGATGAAGGAAACTTATCTTTTCTTAGCACACAGGAAAATGGCAAGGGGTGCAAAAAGTTCAAATGACAACTGAAGA
>VZTM01009146.1:720-32941 GCA_013400555.1 Jacana jacana
AAGTGGCTAAACACACAAACCATGTTTTATAGGGTTTGCACATGTAGTAGCCCCAGCAGTAGGTTTTGAACTTTGATTTTAGTTCTCTGTTGATAAAATCTAATAAATAGCATTAAGTACCTGCTAGAGATGATATCATCTGTTCAATACCAGATGTTTCCCATGCAGGCTGTGGACTTGTCTGCTCCTCCTTCAGCTTCTACAGTCTTGGTAGAAGATAGATTTTTGAAGAGGACATCATGAAACATGTGTTGTACAACACATTTGCAATTAATGTTGCATAAATTTCTTCAGGACTCGATGTCAATTTGCCATCAAAGCAGATACACTAAGTGAAGAATAGGAAAAAAAAAAGAGAATTACATGTATTTATTACTGGCATCTGCTTTAAGTTTGGAAGGACAAAACTGTCTTATCAGTACATAATCTTGCCACCTGACTTGCTAGTCTTTGGTTCTCTGAATCCTAATAATTCTGACAGAGCAATGAGACATACTAGAGTGCATTTCCTCCTGTCAGCCAGCCAAAGGATTAAAGCTAGAGCTGCTATTCACTACCCAACCTTAGCATCAAAACAAGTTGGTGTTTGTTTTTTTTTTTTTTTAAACTACAGTTTGAATTTGCTAATGACAAAGGGAACTCCCGGTGGGTGTGACAATCATGAGATAATCAGCTTTAGAGGATTAGAGGACCCCAGGGGTGTGATTAGCTCAGGTTGGCCAAGCCCTCTCTCATGAATTAATTCAGAAATGAATATTTGCATTCCAACACTGCATCTTAGTGAAAGCGATTTCCAGCCTAAGAAACATTTTTTATTCTTTTCTTTCTTTTTTCTGTTTTTTGGTGTTTTTTTTTTTTTTTTTATGAAAAGCAATGCACATTGCACAAGACAATTGGCAGCTGTGGCTAATGAAATGTGAGATGATTAAGCAATAAGGATCTGAATTCTGTGTGATTTACTTCTGCCAATGATCTTTCAATGCAAAGAACATGTTCATTGTTATTTTTAGTTGGCCTTTTTCTTACACTTTTGTTAAATGCTTGATGGAATATTTTCAATTCATTTGATTCCATGGTTGACAATCAGATAACTTTTCCTTCCATAATTAGCAATTATCGACTGTACAAAAATACTGAATGCTGTTGGGTTTGCATAATAAACAAAAAAGCAGAAGTGGTGGTAGCAAGTTTGCTGAACTGAAAATATATCTTTTGTGCACTTGACAGCTATTTGTTGAATTTGAAATGGTGTTACATACTTACAAATGCACTGGTGAAATGGCCTATATGTCTGAGAATTACATTAAATCTAAGCAGACAAAATCGTTGCCTAACACTGATTTAGCCAATGCATTTGATAAAATAGGCCAGAGAAATATAATCTGACAATGCAGCAGTAATTTAAATCTGTTTTAACAAATCAAGGAAAATAATTATGGGCAATAAGAGAAAAAGATACAGATTTGTATGGCTAACCTTTTGCTCTAAGAAGGCTCATTATATATACAGAGGATAAAAGATGAATAGCAAGCACATGGGTGGCTTACATGTGCACTGTCTCATCTCTCTATCCATTTGCCTGATGATTCCACAATCTATTCTTCAGTGTTGACAATTTCTTGGATGCATTTTTTTGTAATCTACTTGTTCTGATCACATATTTCAATTTCCTTGTCTATAAAATGAAGATCATAGAATCATAGATGGTAGTGATGAAATATCTCTAAACGTTACTTTGAAATTTAGTTACAAAAAAAGCATTGAATACAGTAAAGATAATTAATTTTGCTATTTTGTTGCCTGAATTTACTTTTCATTAAAAATTTTTGTTCTTCTCTTTGGGGAAAATTAAGAACAATTCCATTCCAGTACTGCCTATGTTCTCATCAGAAATTGTTTTTTTATCTGAACACAGATATCCTGTAGCTGTCATTTCTGACTTTCTGCTTTATCAGTCTATTCCTCTACCATATCCACCAAATCTTACTTACTTTGTTTATAAAAGGTTGCCTTTTTTTGAATTTTATTAGATTTTTTTTTTTACATTCTCTGGGAGAAACTGATGATTTTTTTTTTTTTTTAATTGTCTGCCTCAGTACTTCAAAGCACCCAGCAAAATCTAAATGCATATTTCTTCACCAGCAGCAGCGACAGTCACAGCTGTAGTCCTGATGGCAGAAAAGTAGTAACGTTGTGCAAAAGCCAATACTTAAGCCTCTTATCCTGAGTATTAAATTGTCCTACGCTATATGGACCTGGAGAAAGGCACAGAAAAGAGATCGGAGTTGATGGGCTTTCACAGGCTTTGTTGAATTGTAACACAAGTTAATCCAAAACCTGAAGGTTAGCTGCTACTGTGTTCTTAATATTTCCATCTGTCTTGTTTCCTTAGAACACTTATAAACATAGTATCCTTTATTAACATTTTAAAAAGAAGTTTTGAAAAGGTGTCTATGGTTCTGTATCCCTGAGATTCTCCTCCCTTAAATCCCCTTGAAACCTGTTTTTCTGTCTTCCCTATTAGTCTCTCCTTGAGTACCCTCCCAGCCACTGGCAAATTTAGCTGTCGGTTCTGTGGTTTTAGGACTGCACCTTAAAAAACTGAAAGTCCAAGTGGAGTGGTGCAAATCTTCTATACTGCCATAAAGCATAAACGCACAATAAAGTAGACTTCTTGTGAGCACTGGAGTCATTAGTAGCCCAATTGTGAAAAAGCTTCACGCATAATTCTCATTTTAATGGGTACATAGGTGCTTCCATAATTCTGTCCCCCAAAGACAGCTGAAGAAACAGCTTTTAAATGTGAATGGTCTTATCTAATGCAATAGAAAGCAGTCAGCAGTGAAGGCAACTTCATTGATAACATTGCAGTTCATCCATATTCAATATAGTACGCTGCCAACAAAATCATATTCTATATTCATCATAATAAATACTAATAAGCCACATCCATTGTATAGGGACAGTACCTTCCTCAGTTGAATATTTCCAGTCTCAGTAGGAGAGAGCAGGGGACTAAAAGGGCTCCTTCCAATACAACCACTGCCAAAACAGCCACTGTTTGGGGTGATATTTTTCCCTGCAGTCACAGCCAACAAAACCTGCAGAGCCGCTGGCTGTCAGAGGTTGAGCTGCTGCTGTGTGCAACTGAGCAAGCAGCGCTGCCAACCCTAGAGTGCTTGCACAGCTGGACCTCTGCTCCTTCAGAGCAGCCTGGGGCTGAGCCTGCTCACATACAGGCAGACTGCTGACTTCATGAAGATAGGCTGTGGAGTAAGAGGGTGTAAGAATCACAGAATCATGCAGCATCAAAGGATGATATGGGGTTGGAAGGGACCTCTGGAGATCATCTAATCCAACCTCCCTGCCACAGCAGGTCCACCTAGAGCAGGTTGCACAGGAATGTGCAATTTGAATATCTCCAGAGATGGAGACTCCACCACCTCTCTAGGCTGCCCATTCCAGTGCTTCACCACACTCAAAGTAAAGAAGTTCGTCCTCATGTTTCCTCAGAACCTTCTATGTTCAAGGTTTATAGGAGTTGATCAGATCCCCTCTCAGTCTTCTCCAGACTAAAATCACCCAAGTCTGCCAGCTTGTCCTCGTAAGAAGTTGCCTTGTTTTCTGTATTGGCTATTTCTATGCAGATATATTATGTCAGAAACAAAGGAATAGGAGAGCCAAAATGTAAAGATGCAGGCAGATGTGTCCAGCACAACATTCATCCTGACAGTAACATGGGTTGAATGCACACGTGAGGACTTTTGAAATTCCACAAGGTGCCTTTCTACATCTTCAGGGACTGTTGTGTCTCAAAACTGTAGCCCTTAATGTTTCCATTTTGGGTGGTAAAGTACTTTGCAAATTCCACTGTTTCACAGTTCAAATTCTTAAGTACTGATTCCCTTTGTGTACAGTGAATAGATATTTTTTTGTAATTCAGTTTGAATGCTTTATACTATGCCATTGTAGAATGATAAGAAACCATGGTACAATATATTTTTCATATTTTCCTTAGAAAGGTAAAGAAATCTTAATAATGCTTTCAACTGAGTTTTATCCAAATAAAAAAGTGTTGGCTGCATCTAATCAAATAGCATGGATAACAGGTCACTGAACTGAATAGATTCTTCTCATGCCATTAATGCTATGATGAGCATGAATGAGAAATTTCTGCTAAACTTTACAGATAATGGATTTTCAGCAGTCACTCTGAGAAATATCCTTTCAGATGCTGTATTTTATTTACAACAACAAATAAATTTTAATCTTTTATTAGAATACAATTTATAGCATTTTTAATCATGTTTATGCTGTAAACAGCTTCTTATGCTTAACTGGAGGGGTAGGTAGGTGGTAGTAATGAAGCAAATATGATGGGGATGGAAAACTGGGATTTGTGGTGGTGTTTTGTAGTAGTGTACTGCTGTTTGACCGCAAGCACCATAGAATGGGTCATATTCAGCACTCCCTAAAAATATGAGAGATCTGGATTCTGTACTAAGTTAGGTCATAAAAATATTTATTCTGGAATGTGTATATGGTGCTCTAAGTTTCTATCACTGAGCAGCACCCCCTTTTTACAGTCACAGTCAGAGGAGTCCACAACAGCTTATTGCTTCAAGGCATCGGGGTGTTGTAGTAATGGTAAGGACCATGGGCTAAAAGGCTGTGAGTCCTTGAAGTCCTCAGCTTATGTTCACTCCATGAGTGTGGTCCACATCTAGTTACTATGGTCAGCCGTCATTTCTGCACTGGTTCTGTGTCCACACCCACATACTGGCAAAAATGTACTCTTGGGGTTTCATAGACGAAGAGGGTACAGAGAAGAATTGAAAAGACAGGTACCCTGACCAATATTATAAAACATTAATTAAAACTTCTCGTCCCCTCTAGAATGATCCAAGATGCACAGCATCTCAGCGGACATTTGCAGCTAGGTCACAGGAGATGGATCTTAACTCTTTAATACAAGACTGAAATTTTCTTTGATAAGGTGGGAGTTGACTGGGTTTGCTTCCTGCAAAATTAACTGCCAATAAGAAGTCCTTTGTAAAGCTTCTGTTCTCAATAAGGGGCTATAGAACCATAAAGAAAATGTCCTCACTTAGCAATAATACAAAGACCTAACTAATGCACACATTATTTTAGGTGTCTGCAATTTTCTATGAAATTGGTAGGAAGGTCTTCCAAAACCTCCTTTTTAGCTGTAAAAAGTTGCTAGCTTTGGTTTTGTACAATACATAAAATAGTAATTGGGTAAGTATCAGGTAAACTTAACAGTCAATCCAACGTCTGACAGAGTTCAAATGCAGATTAACTTCCATGTGTTTTGCTGTGTTTCTGCCTCCTGGTAAAGGAACATCTAAAGCCAGTGTTTCACATTCCCAGAAGACTTAACTAGAATTTAAATAAGAGATAGCCTGCTATTCTGTATGTAAACACAAAGCTGTAATTAATCCATAATAGATTTCAAACCTAGGACACAGAGTCAGTTTCCAGAAGGCACTCAGAGTATATGAATTTATGTCAACCCCCCCCCAACTGTTCCCACGACACAGTTCTCTAAAGAAAAATGCATACTTGTTTTCACTGCTGTAAAATTTGAGCATGTCCAAACTGATGTTTAGCACGGAAACAACTCTGCAGTGTGCAGTACTGCTGTATAATTATGAAGCATTTTAGAAAGTAGTTGCAATAACTGTTTTCCAGATATAAGTATCCAGTCCCTCTCACAGCAGCAAAAGTTATTATCCTTTCTTTAAGTAATAAGTGCTTGCTAACCAGTATTTCCCCCCAGAATAGAAGTTTTGGCTTAAGAACACAAAAAGAATTACTTTACTTAGTATTTGTTAAATAAGTTTTTTCTAGAAAAAGCTTTAGAGCAGTTATTTTGTATTTCTGAAAAGGACATACAAATGTTTGCTTCTGTGATAAACCAAAATACCTTTCATGAGTGAGACATTGCTGAGCACACTCACATCTTGCAAAATCTTACAAATAAACCTAAATATATGCATTGTACAGTAATTTCAAAAGATCTTCTGCCCTTTCCCTATGTAAGCCTTTTTTTTTAAAAAATAAAAGTCTTTGGAGATGTATTACCTAAGATAAGATATGGCTGTCAGCCAACACGCACTTCAGAAAAGCAGACAGATTCACCACCTGACAGCAAGGATAATAATGAGATTTGATGAAAATTTTTCCCCAGAATTAATTAACTGAATGGTAAAACCTTATTTTTCAAGGCTGAGTTTCTCAGATTGTTCTACATTTATTTTCTGTGGTTTAATTTTGCGATGACAGTTCTATGCCTGTCTGCTACCAATGTCCAAATCTCTATTGATTGCTATTAGAAAGAGCAGCGTGGCAGCTGAGCTGCAGGGAAGGAGGGAGGCACAGAACCTGCTACTCTCACCATTGCCTTGTTTGGACAGGGAAACTATCAGCTGTGGATCTTATAGCTGCATTTTCGATCTTCCAAAGTGGAAACTTTTAGGAAAGACTTCCCAGAAAAAAAAAGTTTTCTCCAAAGTCACTCACATTATTGATTATTTTTCTGTACAGAAAATGAACATTCAAGTGGAAACTTTGTGGCCACAGCCTGTCTCTAAAATACCTATTGAAGGAATAATCCTTTACAAATGCATTGGATACTTGGGGTTAAAAGTTTCAAGGACAAAAGACATGCAAGTCATAGAAATATGTCTGATAGGAAAGAAGAGGACAATTTTTTGACAGCAAGCACAGGGTGATGTGAGATTAATGATGCTAAGAATCTGTATTATAATAAAAATTATTATTACTGTGCTTATATACAAAACCATATTTTTAAACAAAACTATTGTTTAAAGACAGGTGGTCATCTCCTTAGGGATCAAAATAGAAACTCTTTGGTGAACTTCTGATTTTGAGCTATGTCTCTACTAGTATTGGGTGATATAATAAATTAATAAAATAACATCACATCTTAATGATTATTATCTTATTGACTTATACTGTTTCCTTGAAAATAACCAGGGCTCTAAATTCTCTGAATGCAATTCAAACCTATTAATATTAATGAATCATACAAAAGACAGCTTTAGATCCTACAGTTATTCTTAAATTGAAGTAAAAAAATATCTCCATAACAAAATCTGTATTACTCTGTATCAGCAAACAAAATCTAGGGAACTGAATGAAATATCTGCCATTCTGCTGAGGGAGTCTGTGCACAACTTTGTGCATATCAGGTTTCTTTTGCATCAATTTATCAATCTGTGACTTAGTGACAATCTTACTATTGGAATGAAGCCTGACTTGAAATCGTTAGAGTTCACACTGGCCTTAATATCATTAGTTAAAAGGAACTCAAATGGAAAACTGCTTAAAACAAACTGGCCATTTTAACAAATATACAGAAAAAAAAAATTGAATGTCGCTGAGTGATTTTAGGTAATTCTGGCATCTTAATTAAGTTTATTGGACATACAGCTTTCGTTTTGGTAGACTGCACTTGCAGTAATGGTAAATGGTAATTTTGGTAAACTGCACTTGATTTTCTTTTCCCCTCTGTTCATAAAAAAAATGGACTAGAAGCTTCTACTTCTAAAGGAAATGTGAGTGCTAGCACAAAAGTCTGGCAACAAACCATGGTCAATATTGTGCATACTGTGGTGTAATCAGAAGGTAGCTGCCAGGGCTAGCTGTTGGCGTTCTAATAAACTGGACCAAGTGGAGCCCATAACATGCCCAGCATTATATCATCAACATCCATGTTCATTGGAGAGAGGGAAGCTAAAATATTACATTGATTTCCAACTGCTGATAGAGTGGGCCAAGAGTATCCTGGGAAAGACCAAATACAACTCCAATCTTGTAAGCCTGGAGGGGTTTACCGCTGTTATCGCCAGAGAAGGCTGTAATGTCCAGTACCATACCACCATCTAGACATCTTCATCAGCTCTCCAGTTTGCCTAGTGTTAGTATTTGCTCTGAAATATGAGATCACCATGGAAACTACTTAGTCTCTGTAGTACAGAGGTAACATGCGATTGTTACAGCTTTGCAGTCCGTGTGTTAGATGCGAACAGGTTTCTGGATCTACAGAATACTTCAGTTTCTCTCAGTTAGCACAGTTATGTTTAATCAGCAAAGAATGTTAGTTATTGAAGATGACTTTTCATGTGAGTGGTGTTTCCTCAGATGTGAGATGTGTTATGTCGGATCTCAGTTAAGAAAGTGAGGTATTAATCAAACTTCGAACATTTTCAAGTTAGGTCCTAATCCCAACATGCTGAAGCAGGACAAAATGGTACAAACATGAAGTAATGTAGAAAAGAGATTTGGGGGAAACATTCCTATCTCTCATACTAGTGAGATTCTGGAAGAACTTTCCACTAATGCTGAAATACAGAACTCTGCTTCTGTAGAGCATTTATTTACAGTAGTGTTTAGAATCACAGAATGGTCCAGGCTGGAAGGGACCTCCAAAGGTCATCTAGTCCAACTTCCCTGCAGTCAGCAGTGACATCCCCAACTAGACCAGGCTGCCCAGGGCCTCATCGAGTCTCACCTTGAATATCTCCAGGGAAGGGGCCTAATCCACCTCCCTGGGAAACCTGTTCGAGTGGTCCACCACCCTCATGGTGGTGGGTGGGTCAATAAAGAACTTATTCCTAATATCCAATCTAAATCTGCTCTTCTCCAGCTTGAAGCCACTGCCCGTTGTCCTGCCACTGCAGGCCTTTGTAAACAGACCCTCCCCACCCTTCCTGTTGGCCCCCTTCAGGTACTGGAAGGCTGCTATTAGGTCTCCCCAGAGCCTCCTCCTCTCCAGGCTGAACATGCCCAGCTCCCTCAGCCTGTCCTTGTAGCAAAGGTGCTCCAACACCCTGATCATTTTTGTGGCCGTCCTCCGGACCTGCTCCATCAGGTCCATGTCCTTCCTATATTGAGGGCTCCAGACCTTCCCACAGTACTCCAGGTGAGGTCTCACCAGATCAGAGTAAGGTGGCAGAATCACCTCTCTGGATCTGCTGGCAACGCACCTTTTGATGCAGCCCAGGGTGTGATTGGACTTCTGGGCTGCAAGTGCACACTGCCTGCTCATGTCCAGCTTCTCATCCATCAGCCCCCCCAAGTCTGTTTCCTCAGGGCTGCTTTCTAATACGTCATCCCCTGGCCTGTATTGATAGTGAGGATTGTTCTGGCCCAGATGCAGAACCCTGAACTTTCTCTTGTTGAACCTCATGAGATTCACCTATGCCCACCTCTCTAACCTGTTCAGGTCCCTCTGGATGACATCCCATCTGTCTGGTGTATCAACACCACACAGCTTGGTGTCATCTGCAAACTTGCTGATGGTGCACTCAATCCCTCTGTCTATATTGTTGATAAAAATGTTGAACAGTACCGGTCTCCGCATGTACCCTTGAGGGACTCCACTTGTCACTGCTCTCCATCTGGATCTCAAGACACTGAGTATCACCCTCTGGATGCGACCAGCCAGCCAGTTCCTTATCCACTGAACACTCCACCCATCAAATCCATATCCCTCCAATTTCGTGAGTGGGATGCTGTGGGGGACCATGTCAAAGGCCTTACAGAAGTCCAAATAGATCACATCCATAGGTTGCCCCTTGTCTACTGACTCGGTCACCTTATCATAGAAGGCCACTAGCTTAGTCAGGCAGGACCTGCCCCTTGTAAAGCCATACTGGCTGTTTTGAAAGATCCTTCTAACTGCCATGTTTGTGCACATGGAGGATCTGTTCCATGATCTTCTCAGGCATGGAGGTGAGGCTGACAGATTGGTAGTTCCCAGGGTCCTCCTTTCTACCCTTTTAAAAAATGGGGGTGATGTTTCCTTTCTCCCAGTCCACAGGGACTTCACCTGAGTGCCATGACTTTTCAAATATCATGGAAAGTGGCTTGGCAACTACATCAGCCAGTTCCTTCAGGACTCAGCAGGTCCCATGGACTTGTATATTTTCAGGTTCCTCAGTTGATCATGTACCTTGTCTTCACTTACAGTGGGAGGGACTTTGTCACCTTGTTCTCCAGCTTGTGGGTCATCAACATGAGAGCTAGGAAGAAAGGGGTTGCCAGTGAAGACTGAGGCAAAAACGTTGTTGAGAACTTCTGCCTTCTCCTCATCCATTGATACAAGTTCCCCACTGTTGCTCATCACGGGACGTATGTTTTCTTTAACCTTCCTTTTCTGTTTAATGTACCTGGTTAATGTTTCAGTATTGGAAAACTGGCCTTGATTAACCAAGAGTTTCCTTCCTGTGTTTCTAAGGTTGCTAACATGCATATGTGCATAGGTAATTTCACTCATCTGAGCCACAGCAATGAATCAGTGGGAATGTTCACAGTAATGTCGTTACCATGATTAAAGGCTGGGAGGATTAGGGCTTAGACTTTCCATAATTTAGCAAAAGGATCTTATGAGTCCAAACTGGTATTAGGAAAAATACAAATCATTTGAAATGTCTGCTGTGGTACATGCAGAGAAAGTTGTGGTCCCACAACACAGATCAGAAATCATGAGGAATGGCCTTAGAGTGATTTGGACTCTTCTTATTTATTTCATCCCCCAAAAGAATGAGAGAACTTGTGATCTACAGAGTTGAGTGCCCTTTGGTTTTTCTTGGAGTCTGTATTTCACTTGCACGCTTTCCACGTGACTACTCATATCAAGGAACAAAGTGCATATTTAGTAAATGTCTTCAGTCAGACTCAGATTTCAGAAAGATGATTTAAAAGTACATCTCCAACTATAATCATGCATTACTTCATATTAATACAGGTTTTAAGTCTGAGTAGGTTTTATAGTATAAAAAAGGACCTTCTTTATCTCTATATGAGTCAAGTGAATAATTCACCATGAATAATTTATAAGATGAATTGAGGTTCCTCTTTCATGTACCACCTACATGAAATAATTTCATTTATTTTACTTTTCTTTTCTTTTCTTTTCTTTTCTTTTCTTTTCTTTTCTTTTCTTTTCTTTTCTTTTCTTTTCTTTTCTTTTCTTTTCTTTTCTTTTCTTTTCTTTTTTTAATTCTGAGGCAATATTCATATCTAAAAGCTGAGCTTCCTTACCTGTTGGTACCTGGTCAAGCAAGATCCATGTTTATGCATCTTGAATGGATGAGTAGAATTTTAATATGTTGTGGAAGCAAATGTTTTAATTACAGATTTTAAATCTGTTTTTGACAAACACTATTTAATGTGAAACATGGTCTCAGAAGTTATTACCAGGAGTAAGGTGAAGAGGATAAGGTGATTACATGAATCAAATACAACAGAGTAATGAGAATCATCTCTCAGTTCATGTGCAGGTATTTTTCTGGTGAATCCACTCTTGTACTGGATACACAGGAGGTACGTTGCTTATTTTAAAGGACCCAAGGTACCCCTGATTACTAGAGCAGTAAGCACAGGCAGAGAGCATGCTTTCTGGCTCTGTGGTGCCTTTTAGGAAGGTCTCTGGAGGGAGCAGCATTAGATTACAGAGAAAACATGACTGAGGCAATCTCATTATTCCCTTGGTACGTGAAAGACTGTCTCTGGTACACAGGTTAGGACAGTCTCAGTCCCTTCTTGATGAAAGTCAACAGATAGACCATTCCAAGCTGTCCAAAAGAGAGGAAGTAGGAGCTGCCTCTCTCCTGTGTCTATACTAAGCTCTCAGCCATCTCAGAATGAATCAGGCCTATGATACCTACTTTATAGAGAGTTTCAGACTCTTAATCCTATTTAAATTTTAATGTGAAGGCTTGTTATAGTTTCTATAATTTGAGGCATTAAAAGCAGATGAAGCATCTTTAATCATAAAAGCTTCATTGCTCTAATTTATGATACCTGCATTTTAAGCCCTGCCATAAAGGGGATTGTGTTTGGGGGATGATAGTTCATAGTAAGGAAATGTGATCCATCAGGAAACCTGTTTACATTAAAACATTTTGACAGCAGCAGTAATTAAACCTGTTTCCCAGGTGCAGAGCAATATTTTAAATGCCCCTCTGGCTACAGTACCATTCAGGTTTGTCTGTCTGTCTTTCTCCCTTATCATCTACTGCAAAAACAAGATAATGAGAAGGCAGCAACATAAAGGAGGGCTGGACTAGCAATTAATAATTGAAGTATGTAATGAGAACGTTAAATTCTCATTTTAACTGCTTTCTGTATTAGTTTGTATGACACTGAAAAATATTTTGTTCATTTCCACGTGTCTGAGAAACGGTAAATGGGAAATCATGGCATCAGTTCTTGATGCTATGGCAAATTATAGCCTAACATGATCATTTCTGACTTTAGAAACATGAGCTGGCTTTAAAGCACAGCTATGCAAACCTTTTTATGCAGACAGCATGTGATTTTTTTCCGTGAAATTTTCTTTGAATAACAGTGCATGAAGACTGGCAAATCCTAAAAACCTGATGAACCCATGAAAGCATAATTTGGACAAATACATACTTGTGCCATGAAGCCAAGGGTAAGAGCTATTTGACTTGCACACAGGATAGAGCCAACTCTGCTCCTTCTCAGACTGCTAAAATTCATTTAATATCCCATGCCCAGGCTAACTTGCTTCCTATCAACCTCCTCCTTAAAAGCCACAAGTCAACAGGTGAATGGGCATTTAACCATCCATTTATTGGTATCTTTTGGGAGTACCTGGTCAGTCCTGCTCTCATCTTCATCTGCCAGAACAGCTCACCACAGTGCTGCATTTCTGAACCTTGCATCTGAAATCTTTAGAGGAGATCTTTGGAAGCAGAGTCCCAGGCATAGGTCTGCTCTTGGTCCAGTAGTCAACATATAATTTTCTTTTCCTGAGGACTAGGCCGGGCACACCTAGCTGTTTAACTCTTTTCTGGTTTTGACCGGTGAATGTCACTATGTCAAAAGGGGACAGCTCAGCCTGGGAAATTTGATTACATTGGAGGGCTATGGTGACTTCTGGCAGTGGGCTGAAGACAGGAATAGCAATCTGGGCATGAGAAGTTTTGAGAGGGAGCAGGGCAGTCACAGGAGTTCTGAAAAAGAAAAGTTTTAATACCATCCTATTTCACAGCCAAGTGTATCTGCCCGTCCTTTCCAAAGCATTATTTTCTACAGCAGATGAATGGAGAATTATCACCATTTGTAAATGTTTAAGAGCATATATATCATGTGTGTAACTGAAGTATTTATCATTTAAGAACACCTTTAAAAATATCTGGAAACCATCATTATCTAAACACTAAATATCACCACTGTTGTTCCTACACAGCTTACATGCAAATACCCACTCCCCAGAGCCTGAATTCACAGGAAATTAAATGGAACAACTATTTTCCTCTTTGATCTATTCTCTTCCATATTGTTAAATAAGGCATTGCACAAAACTGGCATGTCACTTGTACAACCTATAGTCATTACAATAAAATTTTCACCACTGAATCAGAAACTCTGAGAACTCCTTCATATTCAGTACTAATTCCAATAATTTCTATGGCTGCTCAGCAGCTCTGCACTGTGGTCAGGAAGTGATGTAGAATACATCTGTGTCTGGTGTAAATGGGTCCCACTTCAAAATAAAAGGGATTTTTGAGTGTTTGTTACTTTCCATAAATATACAGATATATACAAATATTTGCTAGAAGCAAAGCCACTGTTCACCATCTGTTTTATGGTGGAAGTTATCTGATTTAGCACAGCCATAACAATCATGTTTTTTGTATATATGGCCCAAAAAGCTATTTGTGTAAAAACCACAACAAAGCAGATCACCTGAGACATTACTCATAAAAGAGAAAATATGATCATTATTCATATAGTTATTGTCGGAGGGCATAAGTGGGGATAGCGAGTGACCTGTCAATATTCTGCATTTCCTAATGCTTCTACACACTGCTCAGCTGAAGCACAGAGCACTCATTTCTATGTGGGTTTCTAGGGTAAGAGGCTGCCTGGATCACCAGAGGACTGGCAAGGACTGTCTCCTAAGCAGCGTGCGAAATATCTGTTCGGAGTTGTAAAAACCTGTACTACAGGAAAGAGAATAGTTTGCAACAATGACTAGTGCTAGTCTTACAAAACCACAGCACAGTGCTGTGCTGTGCGCTGGTGCTGTATCTCTTTAGTGTTTATATACCAACAATCAAAGTACTTCTGTAACCACAAGACTGGGTGATGTCCTGCCTTGTTCACTGGGGAATTAATTGTACTTGTTTTAGAGTTAGCTACTAAGGAGATTAGGAAGGTGAAGCATAGCAGGGTAGCTGTGGTTGCATGGCAACTGGAAAGAACAGTAACATCTGGTATTCTTAATTTTTTTAGAACCTATAGATCTTTGAGCTGTCATATGAGTATTATTATTTCTACCACCATGCCTCATTTTCCCTATTTGTTAGCCAATAGGTAATATCCTTGATGTTATCCATTAACCCAAGGGCAAAATTAGATAACATTGGATGCTGTGATGTTAAAGTCAGTTTCCTAATTCCCAGGCATGGCTAGTCCTAGGGGATACTCTCAAGAAACAACAAAGAGGATAAGGTCTATCCTTGTATGAAAGCCCATCTTTGAGGTTATTCAGTCAGTGCTGTTAGCTACTTGAGTGTATGGTGTCTCTCCTGTCTACTGAAACAATAGATCTATTTGAAATTTTGTTTACTTTCCTCCCACAGGGCCATTTCTTTCCTGTTAGTATGGCAGGAAGACCAGACCATCTGTCACAAGAACGGCATCTATAAGAAAAACTGCATTAACTGCACTTTAACTCATCTTCCCTGATAATTTCCCCACTTGCGGCTCTGACTTCATGTTTTATTTCTGACAAACAAAAGAGCCTTATTAAAGTAGTGGTTTGCTTCATTCATTTTTGAAATAAAAACTCAGTAAATGATGGGGGGTGTCAAATGTAGACCAGACTGGTTTTGTTCAGCTGCCTTTAAGCATTTAACATCAATCACTCAGTCTGTGGTTTTCTTCAATGGTTACTTTAAAATAAAAGAAAAGGAACAACAGAGGGGTGTCCACAGAGCTTCCCACTGGGGAGCAGCAGACTTCAGGTGGGCTCAGCACTCAGCTAGTACGGGGTCTTGAAATCATAGAATGGTTAGAGTTGGAAGGGACCTTGATGATCACCAAGTTCCAACCCCCCTGCCATGGGCAGGCACACCTCCCACTAGAGCAGGTTGCTGAAAGCCCCATCCAGCCTGGCCTTGAACACTCCCAGGGATGGAGCATCCTTTTGTGCATCTAACTTATTGCTTACAGCCCATGAGGTTTCTTCAGGCACTCCCAGATGCAGTTGCAAACAGTACTCAAGTAATGAAATAATAATTTCCGTACTTCACAATACTCACAGGTGCATTAATACTGCACTGAAATGAGCACTTGTGACATGTTGGTAACACGCAGCCTGGTGAGCCCCAAAGCTGTCCATGTTTGTCATCGAATCACAGAATGGTTAGAGTTGGAAGGGACCTTAAAGATCATCAAGTTCCAACCCCCCTGCCATGGGCAGGGACACCTCCCACTAGAGCAGGTTGCTCCAAGCCCCATCCAGCCTGGCCTTAAACACTCTCAGCGATGGAACATCCACAACTTCCCTGGACAACCTGTTCCAGTACCTCAGCACCCTCACAGGAAAGATGTTCTTTCTGGTATCTAACCTAAATCTCCCCTCTTCCAATTTAAAGCCATTACCCCTTGTCCTGTCACTACACTTCTTGACAAAGAGTCCCTCTCTGGCTCTCCTGTAGGCTCCCTTTAGATACTGGAATGCTGCTATAAAGTCTCCCTGAAGCCTTCTCTTCTCCAGGCTGAACATGCCCAGCTCCCTCAGCCAGTCTTCACAGGAGAGATGCTCCATCCCTCTGATCATTAAGGAAAGCCTTCCTGGCCCTGCCACCCAAGAGACAAACTCTATTTTAAGCTCTCCTTGCATCTGTGTAGACACTCCTAGGACAAAGCTGCTGGCTTCACCCAGCCTGAATGTCAGGGGGACTTTGGAGAGCAGGAGCTGTGAGGGAGGATGGGGTGCTCCCCATACTGCCCAGCACCACACTCCTCTGGACCCACTGATCTGCCCAATGTTGGACAGAAAATGAATATAAAGAAATCTCCTATGCTAAAGCCTCTTTTTCAACACTTTGCTGGTAAGATCAAGCAGGCACCTGGAGTTTATGAGCTTTGATGAGGAACCGTTTTCCTCAGTCAATGAATTTCAGCCTTGTGTGTGCATTTGCTTGACCAGTACGATTCTCATTGTCTCCCAAAAAGCTGATGAGAGCATTTTGAAATAGCTACCAATTGTATCAACATGGAAAATTAATTTCTTATATTTTAAAATATTGACTAGACTAGCAATTTTATAACCAATGCATAAAAATTTTCTTTTCCATAGTCTGCCTTTAAGACTTTATTTTATAAAACCACCTTTATAAATCCTCTCTTGCTACTTCCTATTCATCCTTTTGTTCAGATCTCTTTGCGAGTTAACCCAGATTAGAATTCATCATCTCTAAAAAAAATGAGATGCTAAAGGTATTCTTTCTTCAGTGTGCATCTCCAGCCTTCCTTGACAGGCTGTCAAGAAATATGTCTCTAAAAAGCCAGGTTAGATCCTCAGAGACAACCAGTGATGCAGCTCTTAGTGATGTGCTAAATCCCAGTCAGAGTGCACCTTATTGTTGCTGTGTGCAGTGATGTGACATCTGAATTATTTGTTTGCTCTGCCATAAGTTAGCATTAGTGGATATAATGTGAACAGATCACTCATTTGTGGAAATATTTATGGTGCTGCTTTCGAGGGATCATTCAATTCGAAAGCAGATGGCAAAGCATGGATATAGTTGAACTACTTTAAAAGCTATCTTAGGTAAAATGTTTTCATACAGAGCAGCTAAGGTACATAACAATCTGATATTTTACAACACTTATTACTTAATGTTTACATATATTTACAATAAATCTTCATAAATGCTACTCAAGCAAGAATTTGCTAGTTCCAGTTTTTATTGTAGTATAACCCATGAGTTCTTATCTCTCAGGCCTCTGACCCTGCAAATACCTACATAGGAGTTCAGCACTCAGCTGAAGGGGCTTACAGCATTCAGTGAGACCATGTTTTTTGTAGCATGGCAAATTCCAGGAAGGCATGGCAAGTGGCAAGACTTTCTATTGCTTAGGGGTTCAGGACCTCCAGGTTAGAACACTTAAAAGTCTAGCTTTAGAAGTAATGAGCTTGTCTGCTTAGAACTGCAGGATACTTCTTAGGTGTTACACTGGCCATCCAGAAAGCAAATATTTTCTAATGATTATATCTAAAGGCTTTCATTTTCTACAAATACAAATCTGGCTAAACGTGAGGTAGCCATTTAGATCATTTAAAGTCCCCCTTTCAAATTGCTCAGATCCCGGCTTTCCATGGTTCAGTGTTTAGAAAAGGTGGTAAGTAAAGTTTTGTTAATTGTGTCAATTTGGAGGACTGGTCTTTTTCATGGAATAGGTAATTTAAAACATCCTCAGATACCACAAAACTTCTCAGCTTCCTGGCTATGTTTGATATTCCTCACTGACCGTTCCCTAGGCTGCCTCTTACTGCCTTCTGTTCTTCAGGGAATATACAAATGCCCCTTTCACACAGTAGCTTTAAAGACCTGTGTACTTTCTAGCAGCAATATCCCACATGTCCTGGCATCCAGACCCACACATTCAAGTTTGATAAAAAAAGAAAAATATTGTCAGAATAGGCTTTAAAACTCTTCCCTGAGTGAAACTTTTGGCATAGTGTTTTGACCCACCTAGTTTAAGTAGCATTTGCTTATAGTTCTCAGTTGTCTGATGTGTGAGATACATCCCCATTGCATTGATGTACTTCAAGTGTGGGCTATGTACCTTTCTTTGGTGGGGCTTGGTCCTGGTTTCACAGCTGGAGCTGCTTGGGATGTTATTGCTCTTCAGCTGTTTTCAATGAGTGGTGTGCCAGAGGCTGTTAGATCTGGGAGAGGTATAGGAAAAGTAGGGCTTTTCCTTGTGCCTGCGTCTGTGCGTTTGGCTGTAGTGCAGAAGCTGGTAGGAGTACGTGAAATCTTGTCAGCTTTGTGTAGGACTACTTCTGTCAGATTGTGAGGTAAGTTGAGGTTTTATATTGCTGAGGTTGCTGTGCTTTGAAAGATGAGTGACTTCCAAGAGAGGATATAGAGACTGAAGTGCATTAAGATACCACAACTGTTTCCTAAGCAAGTATTTTCTGAAGTGAAATAGTTTTACCAATATGGAAGCATTGAGCAGAATGTGGGTTGTTTCCTGGTTGTGGTCTGTCTTGTCTCTGAAAGAGACTAGTATTGGAGATTAGCTAACTTCAAGTTTGCTGAGTTGAATGCACTGATTCCTATGCTGCTGGCATATCTTTAGATGTCGGGAAAAGGTTTTTTCATTTTTACGATTTGTGTGGGGTCTAGTCTTGTTATTAGTTCTCGTGGTGATGAAGATGATTAAGTGTCCTGCTGCTTCTCTCTATCTTATCCACCACATCCCGAGTACAGCTATTTCATGTTAAAATTGAAATGAACCCTATGACTGAATGTGACCTCCACACCCACTGCAGGCTGTTTTCATTCTCTGGTAGCGCCCTTGGAAGTGACCATCCTTCAGATCTCTACCTAACTCACTGTTTTATTTTCCAGTACAGTTTCTCTGCATCCTCACAGCACTATTCTCTTTACTCTTCCTAGTCCTACAGATCAGGCTGTGTCTCAGCCAACAGTAAATGCACTTGGTGGCATAGCAGGAACAGTAAATGCTCTGGGAAACATGCTATGAGGAGCTCAAAAGGCTGATGAAAGAGCATGTACTTATATGCATATGTATGTAGTGTTTATTAAAATGTACTTGAATAAATATTAATAATGGATATGAGGTTAATGTTTGCTGTGGGTTTTCAAGCTATTTGGGAAAGTGGAGTATAAGCTACTGTAACTTGAAATAGTTTCCTGGCAAGAAGTGGCTAGATTACAAGTACTGCAGTGTGCTTACTTTCCAGGAAAGTGATTAGTTAAATCTGATTAATGGCATAATACCTATCTTCTTCAGGCAGTTTATCTGAAAAATGCTTTTAATAGGTAAACAATTGTGTCCAACCATATTAACAGTACAACAAAAAATGAAGCTGTTATTTCTACCTTAAATACAATAGCTATATTATCTCTGCTTGTGGGGAAAGATCTGGGTAGAACAGACCTAGGATTTTGTCTTTATTCACTTTGACTCAGTGCTACCAGTTTTTGTCAGAAACAAGTTGGAACTTAGTCAGACTTCGGTTGAAGGCTAGTACCAGTGGTTAAGATGGTGTACAATGTTTGTGTGTGTTGTGGTTTTGACCAAGCAGACAGATAATGACCCCTCCTTCCCCTCNTGACCCCTCTACGCTTTTCCGCTTCTGACCCTCCAACGGGGCAAATAATAAAATTAGCTGACCTTGGTTGTTATAGCAATAAGTATAAGCAAGGGCCTCTCTGCACCATCCCTTGGTCTAATCTGGTTTTATCACTGTGAGACGGAACAATTTCTGAAAAATGTGCTGTTAGTTAGAAGAGGCCCAGCTAAAAAAGTAAAAGTACTGAACAGAAAATTGGTTTGTTTTACCTCAAACCAGGACAGTGTGTTTTGAGTTTAATTACTTCAGCCTAGTTTTCAACAAGTTGGCATTGTGCTGGTTCTTGCTACAAAAGTCTATGCAGTATTGCAGCAGGATTTTTTTCAAATTCCTCATCTTGCCTGGCAAAAGGAATAATAAGGGATAGAAACAAAACAAACAAGGGAGACTTGGCAAAACTTACTGACTCTGCACAATGTTCAGGCATGCAGTCTGTGGTTGACTTTAAATGAAACAAGAACACAGGGGACTATATTTAATTTAAACACCACTCATCCTAAAATAACTTAACCTGCAGAATGATTGCTGTGCAAACGCTGTAATAATATAGCAGAGCTGTCATTTCAGTCAGTATTTAATAGTCTCTGGCCAATTTCATTATTAACACTTGAAGTACTTCATGAAAAGTGATGAAAATACAGATATGTAACCCCTGTTGAAAGCTCTGAGATCCCACAGAAGATGTTTGTAGCTGCTGCCTACCACTTGTCAAGAGGGACAGCAAATGGTTTGTGGACTGGGCTGTTAGCAGCATATTCATAAACTCCTGTCATAGCAAGATTGCTGACAAAGTAGATGAAGTGGCCTCCTCACAGCTTTTGTTACCATGTGGTCTGTGGGGAAGCCTTGTAAGTGAGGGGTGATGTTTCCCCTTCCTACCCTAAAGAGTTGGTAATTGACTTTTTTTTTTTTTTTTTTTTAATTTTACTTAAATTTATATGAAGATGAGGTTGGTAGAGAGCACTAGCTGGAATATACATCACAGGAGCATTCTGAAAGTGAATACCAAAAAAACCCCTGTAGCTTCAGAAAAAGTATCTGTAGCAGTGGTGTTAAACTGTTGTTTTTATTACCCTGTATTCCAAAAGTTCCTTACTCTGTCACAGGCCCTAGTGATTGGATAAAGAAGTGGGATAGCCAAAATTTTTATATTTACTTATATTTGTGTGTGTGCGTATGAGAGGATCACCAAATTCAAGTGAATTCTTCTGGCTTTTTAAGGCTCTACAAATTCACTTATCTAATACTGTGAGAGAATGCTTGGGCTTCTGCTTGTGTTGTGTTACCATTGGGCTTTGGTTGATGGCTCATGTGGCTGTGCCTGGGTTGATAGTTATAGTTAGTACCAGCTGGTGTGGGGCATATCAAGGGATTGATCACTTGTCTGAATGAGATAAAATGGACTCTACAGAGAGCCTGGATATTTCAGTGGTTCCTGGCATAAGTTCAAGCAGCACGTTTCAACCTTTCCATGTTGAACTACAGCAGCTGGGAGGTTGTGTATTTCCATTAATGACAGATGAAGTAGCTATAATTTGAATTTGGAGGCCTAACTTTAGGTGCACACATGGTGGCACCTGACCTGGAATGAGTATGGAGCCGCTGGCCTCCCAAGTGAGGGCAGCAGGTGGCAGAGATGAGGCCATTGATGCAGGTGTGTCCATGGTTAAACCCTCGGGGAAAAGGATTCTTTTCTTCATGCTTGGAACTTCTGTAAGTATCTGGGAATGCCTTAAGACATTTGACTACTATTGAGTGATCGTTTGAGTTACTTTAATCCGGTCTGAAGCTTATGTCTTGAAATGGAGAAAACCTTGATTGAAATGATAGGTAATTACTCATAATTGTGTTTTAATTCTGAATTGCCAGGTATTCCACTGGGTGCATGGATTGCTTTTTCTGGACAAGTGCATTTCAGGTGAAAAAAGCTGATAAGAGGACTGCTAGATTGCTTTTTCTTTAAAAAGAAAATTTGTAATATGTCTCCACTGTGCTCCTCTTCCATGATGTTTGAATGTGACACGAACTGTGGAATGTGTGAAGTGTTGGATCTGTATAAGTGCTGAATTCAGTCTAGATGTTGCCTTGTTGTGGCTTTCAGCTGACACTCTGAGAGTGCTTAGTTTTTGTTTAAATCAAGTGCAGTTTATGCCTAACTCTTCAATCTCTTCAGGCTTCACATGATGATGTTTGGGATGTAAAAAAAAAATTCCAAACTATCTTGAAGCTTACATTAAAATAGATAATGCTTCCTAAAGCTGCCAGTACCTCCAGAATGAGTGACAGACATGCATGACCCTGCTAGGAGAACTAGTTAACTCCATCACAGATTTAGCTAACCTGGTCTTAAAGTTCACCCCGTGCAGTAGAACCAAGAGCAGGATGTGTAGCTCTGTGTTATCGGGACAGATTGAGCAAACTCAGTGCTATTTTCATGTGTTTTCCATTGTCTCTATATAACCTGCCTCCTTCCTGCTGTACTTGTGCCACCTGGTTGGTTGTGTGCAGCTGCTATCGCCTATTTCTTGCTCTTTTTTTCTCTCTACGTGTATATACCCTTTAAATGTACTGTAGGAGTTTGTATGCTACAGTCTTGCAATCTGGGAGAGTGTTTAGATTTATTCTGGAATTGAGGAACAAGGGATTTATTTAGTAGAGAGGGTTATCTTTGGAAGAGCAGCCATGTTAATTTGTTGCCTATTCATAGCAGTTGGACATTGAGAGTCCAACTTTTTCAATGCCTGCTCACGTGCTTCTCTGCTCTCCTGAGGTTCTGGGCTGCCTGGCGCCTGTCATAAATTAAAGCTTGTGGGAGGTTGCTTGTACTAATAAAAGGTTATGGGTTCAGCCCCTAGTACACTAACATGAAGGTATATGTAGCTTGGCTCTTGTGACTGATGTCGCTAAAGCAGAAGGGAGCTTGGCTGTCAAGAGCAGAGGTGGCAGGCTGGGTACTGCTTTTAGTGGGAAGGTGGGTGAGGGGGGTCTGGCTGAGGATCTGAGATGTGGTACAGCAAGAGGCTGATGCCTGCTCTGGTATGCTAGGGTTGAGCTTGACAGAGGGGGAGAGGGCAACAGAGGCCACTACTTAATCTCATGCAGCTCCTATGCTAAACCGGACTTGTTCATTTAGCAAACTATTAAAGAAGTTGTCTCCAGGGTATTTAGCTCAGGCAGCTCTAGTGAAGTAATCCCTTAATTCCTCGGAGTAAATGCTGATGAGGATTTACTGCAGGGTAGGTGGTGTGGAGGTCACTGTGAGCGTTTACAAGAGTTTATTTGGGAGCAGTATGGCTGCTTTCCCCTGGGCCTAGATGGTGGGAGATGCAGGGCTCCTGACTGACCTATGGCAGGGCTGTCATACATGTGAGCACTGGTGACTCTGGGTAGGTGCCGTGCTTGGGAAACACTTGTGTTTTTAAGCATGGAGGAAGGGGCTGGTTCTGCTTCAACTTTGGTTGAACCCATTCCTCCAAATGTTTTGCTTGTCCTTGTGCATGCTGCTTTTCCTTCTCGTCTATTCCTTGAATCTTTATTTGGTCCTTCCCAAAACCAAGGGAAGCCCCAGCTCCAGGTGAAACCATACCCTGTTGAATATACTCAAACTTCAGTTGCATTTCTCTGTATACACCATCTTCTCCACAAACATAATGATTTTTCGCTATTTAGACTGAATGATTTCTTCACTCTGTAGAAAGAGTTCTGCTGCTTTGGAGGCAAGAGGATAGTTTGTACACTTCCACTTACTCAAAGTGGATGCACAGGGCTTTCAGGTAGCTAGGTGTACAAGTTCAGAATTACTTATCCTCAACTTGGCGTTGTGGGAGCAAGTCAATAGAAACCCAAGAGGAGTTGCAGCCCATGGTGGGCAAAGGAACTAGGACTTCAGTGTTTTGTCCTATTCCCCAAGGGAGCTGGTTTCCTGGGAACACCAGGGTAGAGGTGTTTGGGCTGTGTAACAGTGAAATTGCATGAGTAAATCTTATGCCAATATCTCAGATGGTAAGCTGAATGGTTGTAGAATGGCATATGGCATTGAGAACATTGAGCTGTGTTATGAAAAGGAAATGGTAGCGTACAGTGGCAGAAAATGTAGGTGGAGTAAGCAGCTTACTTGCTCTGTAAACTCCTTTGTTCAGGAAAAAATTCTTAGTGGACAGAGCATGGCTGTGGTCTGTGTAGATGCTCTTGGTCTGTGCCTGGCACTGTGCTGTTCCATGACAGTCTTCTGTAAGATGTACCTGCTAATGACTGCAGCACCATTATGCAAAAATTTGGTATTAGAAGTTTGTTCTCTGATAATAACATAGAAATTCAAAACCTGAAAGTGTGGGAAGAATAGAGTCATGTAGAAACCCAAGATTTGTAGCAACTTCTCTGCTGCAGAGGGAAAATGATGAGCAACTAGCTGACCAATTCCAAGTTATAAAATAAAAACTATCTTTTTCTAATAAACTAGATCCTTTTAGCTTCTTCCACTTCTCAGTATCTCAGCCCAGACCTGGAGCTGGTTAACATGTATAACTTCTTATAGTAGAAGTTCCAGCATCTTCTTGTGTTTCCTTTCTGTATTCAAACAAACTGTATTAGACTTTCTTGAAATTAAGTATTTTAGAAGTCATTTGAAACTTCAAATTGATTAATATGTCACTGGAATTTTAAAATGTACTGTTGTTACATGTAGCTATTACGTAGATTTTGCATTATTTCTGGTTAAGTGCTGAGTAACTGCAGTCCCTGACAGGCCCTGTAGTCAAAGGGGGCTGTTTAAATTTAATGCTAGAATTTCAAAGATATTGAAAGCAGCTGCTCCTCTGTTTATAAAACAGTTTAATACTTTGATCTGGAAAATAACGACGTGTCTCATTACAGGGGAAAAAGGAAATAATTTGGGTTAGAAAAAGTAGGAAGTTTCAAGGTGTATGAAGTAGCAGCAGCCATGCTTAAAGCTTTTAAAAATAGAATATTTCAGGTCTGCCTTAATCTGACAAGCCATTATGATTATAAAGTTTGTGACGTGACTTGGTACAATGATGTGTTGTATTAAATGTTATTACTGACCTATGTCACGATATTATGAATAAATGTAAAATCAGATTTTATTTTAAAGTCTTTTGCAATGTGAAATAGAACTTTAAAATATCATCCTGTTTCTGGAGGTCATACTGGAAGAATAGTTCAAATTCATGTGGCTTGTGTAACACAGGATGCTGACTGTGTGAGTGTTCTTGAAGCCCATGGATATCAATGCAGTGTTGGAAATAAATCAAGGCTGTTTACACTTCACAGCCCTAGCAAAGGGTGAAACAACCTTGTGGGAGTCAATGGCACATTTCCTATTGAATCCAGTGTGGCCAGGATTTTTGGCTGCAGAGCCAAGAGAAGCTTTGTGTGAGTGGCTGCCTCTACCCTTGTGGAAGCTGGGACATGGGAGTGCCCATTTCTGCCAGGACCATGGGTTGTGCTGTGGGCTGTCATAGGTGAAGCCTGGAAGGTATGTAGCAGTGGAGAGGAATATGCTGCAGACTGCAGACCAAGCAAACCCTGATGGCCATCTCTTCTTGCAGAAGCTGTTGTCTTACAAAGATTTTTTTTTTTTTTTTTTTATGTAGCATTGATGTGCATGTGAACCTCTACTTGGTGCATCTAAAATTGTGGTACTTTATTTGTACTTGTTTTGTAACAGAAATATGTCATCTTCCTAAGTATTTGAGGCCTAAATGCAGACCTTTGAAAGGGAGAACAATTTAATGTCAAGGGAGGGTGTAGCAGCCTCATTTTCTATTTATCCTATTCAGGTCAAAGAGTTGGGTTACTAGACCCTAATCAAGGTTTGATTGTCACGAAGTCTTTATCTAAGCTCTTTCAAGGAATTAAAGTACTGCCTATTAGATATATTTTCCTTTTCCTGGTAGTAAAGCAATAGCAGTTTATTTATTTCTTGGTCGGGAAAGAAGGGAAAACACCAATGGTAGTGAAATTACGTGTTCCATTATCATAGCCTAGTTTGGGTTGGAAGGAACCTTTATAGGTCATCTAGCACAACTCCCCTGCAATGAGCAGGGACATCTTCAACTAGATCAGATTGCTCGGAGCCTTGTCCAGCCTGACCTTAAATGTTTCCAGGGTTGTGGGGTATCTACCACCTCTCTGAGCAATCTGTTCCAGTGCTTCACCACACTCACGATAAAATATTTCTTCCTTATATCTAGTCTAAATCTATTGTCTTTTAGTTTAAAACCATTACCCCTTGTCCTATTGCAACAGGCCCTGCTAGAACAGGTCAGGCTAGAAGTTGTGATAGTTGCAGACTTAATAATTCTTAGGATGTTTGTCATGAAGGTGGATAATATTAATAATGTCAGTCAGTGGTGCTACACCTGCTATTTATGGTGATTAGTTTTGTAATGTACACATCTCGGCTTTGGTCTGTGTTTACCTTGCTAGTCTCTGTACTATGCTCATGCCCAAATCAGTTCTGCTGAGAAATCCAAACAGCTGTAGTTCTAATGTTGGTAGTGTTCTCCAAGGTCTCTATCTTTCTCTACATTAAGTATTTGCAGGGCTTATGGCACTTAGAAATACAATTCTGGGAGGATGTGCTTGCCTATGGCCACAGATGCTGTTCCAGCGTGTTTTCATCCCTTTTTTCCCCAAGGCTCAGCCTTGTCCCACTATGCAGGTCTACTTGTTTATTCAGGACACGCTTACTAATTGCCATTATATGTGGTGTTCTATATAACCAGGTAAGACTTGTAGGATAAAAAGATTATTTTTCTGATAATTTGTGCATACTCAAAGTGGAAAAATTAGTATACCATAAGATTATGGTGTATTTTTTAAATGCTGGTTTTGGGTCTTTTTTATATTTTTCTCTATAAAATGTTACAGGTGACTTTGATGCCTTCATTAGCTATTTAATAGACTACAGGCATTTTACTCATTAGTCTAGTCTGTTATCTGGCTGCTTATCAGCCTTGCTCTCAAGTTCTGAACATGTTGTCCTGTTATAGTAATTGGACTTTGTTCTTATCAGGTTTGTGTAGCATTGTGTTAGAGTATTTATTTTTCTGAGTACAAATAGCAGAGGAGCATGAATAACACTTTCCCATGTTACAGAAAAGTTGTGAGGATCACTGTGCATAAAATACATTTGTACTTTTAAGTGACAAAGCTATAACAGTGGACTGCATTGAGAAACTTGATGGGTTTACTACTGCTAAAATAGTAGGGAAAAATGCAGACCCTCTGTAGAGGTAAAAGAAACTTAAAATGGGAAGGTGTTCAGTGTGGATACTCCCGCCTTTATGTCAAACAATAGAATTTCCTGCCTTGTTGAAGAGATGTGTGGATGATTTTCTTCTGTAACTATCAGGAGAAAAAGGGAATCGTGGATCAATTTGTGAGCCTGCGGTGAAGAGTGACACAGTCAAGTGCAAGGTAAAAGTAGCAGTTGAAATAGGTCAGCGCTGTCAGAATTTGTCTGAGGACTCGGGGGTGGAAAAGTCAGGCCAACCAAATAAAAAGCAAAAGCTCTGTACTGGTTGTTCCATGTCTTAAATGCCTTTAACTCTGAATTGGATTTTCAGTTTCACTCCCCCCAGCAGTTCCTGGTGCCACGTGGCAGAATGACAAATCTGTAGATTGGCTGCCTTGTATGTGATTGCAGAAAGGTCAGTCCAGAGGGAAGGAGGAGTGCCACTTGAGCATCTGCGTTATTTACAAGGTTGTCTACTGGTGGGAGCAGGTAGAAGGAAAGTGGGACATGGGAAGAGGGAAGCCAAGAAAGGAAACTGACAAGAAAGGAAACCACCAAAAAATTGCAGTAGAAAAGGCTGTTTCCTGTCTCTGTCTAGAAATATTATTACTAGTGTTTAACTTCATGCCACAGTGAGGGTATCACATTAAAGAAGGGTAAAATTATTACAGGAGTTCTTGCTAACCAAATATGACACAGAGCAATAAAAATACCACCTGGTATTAGCCCCAAGGTTGCATGCAAGGTTCCAGGTGTCTTGTTTGTCTCCCTGGAGGTTCTGCTTGTGGGGAGAAGTAAGAGCACCTCCCAGGAAGCTGAAAAGGTGGTCATGGGGAGTTGATATATCAAAATCTGATACACCAGGACATCATCTACCCTGCTTCTTAAAAATGCAGTCAAAAACCATTGCGTGTGACAATAAAATACCCCAAAGCATTTGTGTAGCTTTAATGGTTTCAGTAATTATTCTATATTAATTTAGGCACATCACATATGGTAAGTCCAAAATAAATACCCAATCAACTGTATTGAAGATCTCTCATTATAATGTGGTTGAATAAATAGAGTAGTGCTAACCCAGAATATTTGACAAATAACTGTGCTAAACCCTGGCTAGCATATGGGATTAGGCATAATGACCCTCTGTACTGATGCTTATGGGTACAGCAAGGAAAGCATTCACGTACATCTGTAGTCTGGCTGAGAGGGAGAATTATCTGTGCAGAGACTGTGCATCCTCCGCTTGTGGATGAAAAATGTGTGCTCTGACCCTGACTCTAGGCTATGTCCTTTATGCAGCTTCCCATTTGTATACTTTCTTCCCATTTGGGGGGTGGGGACGGGGTGGGAGTGTATCGATCAGTGTTGCTCTGAAACTAACGGTGTGTAACACCTGATAAGTAGAAAGGAATCGTCAAGTCCTATGTTCCATTTAGATGGAATAAATACAGTTGGGCTCTCATATGACTGAAATAGTTTACAACAAATCTGATTCAGCAATATCTGGAGCAAAAATTTCCTGTACATATTTAAAGGAGTTTAATAAGGGCCTGGCTAAGCCAAAACTGAAGGGCCTTCTCCATTTAAATACTGGGTTCAATTCAGTTGTTACAGGACTTAATTTTTTTAAGGACTAATCAGATGCAGAATTGCAGCCCTCTGTTGAAAGGCATTTTTTGTGTATTTGTTGTGATTTCTACAAAAACCTCTAAATATTATATTAACTTCTGTCTATATAGAAGAATTAAATCTGAACCTTTCTGGTAGAAAAAAATACTTTTGAAAATGTTGAAATAAGACCTTATAAACAGTTACTGCAAAATTTTGAAATGGAGGTACTAAGTGCATTTAATTTTTGGTAGTTGACTTAACTTTCAAGTTCAAATGTTGAGGATAAACTAAAAAGAAACAAACAAACCGTAATGTAATTTTACCTTATTCTGAAGCTGGGTGTTTTGAAAAGTTTTTTTCAAAAGATAAAGCATTAGATAAAGCATTTAGCTGGAAGAATAGAAAATAAAGGTACTGTTAGTTTACTTGGATTTGGGGAAGCTTGCTTTATGTAAAATTAAACTGAAAATCCTCACAAAAATATCTTAAAATGCTTCAAGAAATATTCAGAAACAATGCAAAGAATTTATCCTTTCTTTATGCTTTACAAAGATCTTGCTACTACCCTCTGAATTAGTGTGAAACATTCTCATGTTCAGTTTCTATGTATTTGAGTAGAGATGTATTATAGTTTTTGCTCTGAGGCAGGTACCACAGGTCCTCAGTTTGGCTCCCTGTAGCAGTGAGCAGGAGGCTTTCGGTGCGTTCTACAATGCTTACATGAACTGAACTGCACAAAGAGGGGAGAAGGGAGGATCGGGGAAATTATAGACCTCTTAGTCTGATCTTGGTATCAAGGAAGGTCATGGAGCAGATCTTGGGTGCCATTACAAGCCTTATAATGGACAACCAGGGGATCAGGTGTAGTCAGAATTGGTTTATGAAAGCCAGGTTCTGCCTGATGAACCTGATCTCCTTCTATGACAAGATGACCTGAGTATTGACGATCTTGATAATGACGAAGAGTGTTATCAGTAAGTTTGCAGGTGACACTAAGTTCAGCAGGAGTGTTGATCTGCATGAAGATAGGGCAGCTTTTCAGAGAGACTTAAATAGAATGAATCAATGGGCCAACGTTAACAGTATGAGCTTCAACAAGGCCAAGTGCCAGGTCCTACACTTGGGCCACAGTAACCCCATGCTACGCTACAGGCTGAGTATACAAGTACTCAGCACTGGTGAGGTCACACCTTGAGAACTGTGTCGTTTTGGGCACCTCAATACAAGAGAGATATCGAAGTGCTAGAGTGAGTGCATCAAAACTGGTGAAGGGCCTAGAGAATAAATCTTATGAAGAGCGATTGAAGGAGCTGGGACTGTTCAGTTTGAGAAAGAGGAGGCTGAGGAGAGAACTCACCAGTCTATACCTACCTGAAAGGACATTGTAGAGAGGTTGGTGCTGGTCTCTTCTCCCGGGTAATTAGCGATAAAAAAAAGAGGGAATGGCTTCAAGCTGCGACAGGGTAGGTTTAGGCTGGACATTAGATAAAAACTCTTCACAGGAAGAGTGGTCAGACACTGGAATCGGCTGCCCGGGGTGGTGGTGGAGTCACCATCCCTGACTGTGTTTAAGAGTAGATTAGATGTGGTGTTGGGGGATATGGTGTAGGGAAGAACTTTGTAGAGCGGGGTTGATGGTTGGACTTGATGATCCCAAAGGTCTTTTCCAACCTCAATGATTCTATGATTCAGAGTACGTGATTCTCCACCTATTTTAAACAAAATCTAAGTACATTTCAGTGTGGGTTGAATACAGTTCTCTAATACATTGTTTGTAGGGTTTACAGATGACTCTTTACTTTCTGGTCACTATTGTCCTATTTGTGGATGATAAAATGCTTTTCAACTTGTATAACCATGTGTTTACCAAATATTGTACAAAATCAGAGCTCTCCTTTGAAAGGATAGTAGAGATCTCCTTCAGTCTTGAAGTACATAAGAATTGTTTATGCATTATTCAATTTAGAAATGTGGATTTTGTTTTGGAGACCAAAACATTTATTTGATCACTATGTTCAGTGAGAGACTGGCCAATTCTAAATAGAATTGGGAGTTGTTAAGCAGCTCAGGGGACAAAAAGAAAACTATGGGATTGACCTCTTCAACACAAAGCTCAGTCTAAATTTACTTGAAAATAAGAAAGCGGTACCATCTACTCCTGCCAAGATTCTGGGGTTATGTCTCGGTGGGTATGAGTGTAAAACATGATAGCTTGATTCATCTCTTTCTTTCTCCATGTTTAAAAGGGTACTCTCAAATATTATAGGTGTTTGCCCAACATACTTACCAAAAGTAATAATGCTGATTGTCATAATGCTAATTGTTTTCAAATTGTGCTCATTCAATATAGTACATTAGTACATGTTGTTGCTGTTAGATTATTCTGAGGCTGTGTTCATCTCTGCAAAAGCTTCAAGTGCTTGTTTTATGCCTTGAGATTACATAACTGAGAACTACTGTCTGTTTGGCTGCTTTACACCTTTTTGCTAAATGTTACAGTTTACTTGGGTCTCCCAGGCACAGAAAACCTCTTGCATGGACAAGAGAGAGCCATTACAAGTAGCAGAGCATGTAAAGTAAGTTATTAAATATACAATCTTGATAATCTGGCTGATGTTTTTTATTACATTTCCTTGTAGTCTGCAAAATTCCAAGAAGAGTTGTTACTTAAAGTGAAGTATGAAATGAAGTGCAGAGTATTTATTCTTTGCTTTCTAAGTGTGTATTTCCACACCTGGTTTCCACATTCCAGGTTGAGGTGTTTTAATTACAATTTTAAAAGCATCTCTTTACCAGAACGTACTAAAGCTGAAGCTACAAAGGTTCTCTTAGAAATCCTGCAAAGACTGAAGAATTGATGTCTGAATGGAGAATAACATGAGTTAAATCCAGTGTGTGCTAAATCTCCTCAGTTGTTGTCATGGCAGTTATTCTTTGTCCAAACTGAGTCTGCCCAGTACTTCTTGGGAGCAAAGAACATTTGTCTCAGCATCAGCAAAAATTGTCAAATGACACTTGTTTTAAAATGATAGCAGGCTACTTATATACCACTTGCATTTATTTCCATTTTCACTGGAAATGAGATATTGCCATTTCGGTGAGAACTCTTCTATGATGTGGTTCAATTCACGTATGCTGGGTTTGTCTGTCAGGTACAGGCCATTTTGTATGTGACTACTCATCCGATAGAGGATCTTTAATGCCATGATGAGGTGATGTCTTTTGCAGTCAGGAAATACAGGAGTAGAGCCAGTACTGACTTGGGCTATACCCCCATCTGAAACCACTGGCAGAGTTTGGTTTTAAATGAGGACAGAATTGGCCTGAGTTCTGTGTGCCTTGGAGCAGAGAAAACAAAAGTGACCTTATTTAGATCTAAAAACTGTAGAATATACTCATGAAGCTCATGAATGCTACCTTTGAAGAAGGTATTTAACTTAATCTTAGGACCTTAGGACTTCATAGAGTCTGCATAAATTATTTAGCCTTTGTATACTGTTAATACTTAATTTCAGCTTAATGCTTATTTTCAGGTGCACCCTGAAAGAACTTATGGATGCTGAGACTTACTGTCTTATCCTCAACTCTGTAAGCGTGCAGATCAGAAAGACACTACCCCAAGTGTACAAAAGAGTAAAGTCTGTGTGGTAAAATTGCAATTATGCCAACTAGTTCTTGCTGCCATTCTCTCTTCCGCTTTATCAACTGCTCTAATTCATCACTTTACTACTGCACTGTCCCAGGATACTGTCACATGAAATTTTCTCTACAGCGAGAGAGCTTTTTACCTTGAGCAAGCTAGGAGTCATCCACCTTTATCCCCCTGAACAAACATTATTTTTCCATACAAAGTCCCTATTTTTTCTAGAAAAAAAAATTTCCACTGGGGAAAGTGTTTTTTTTTTTTTTTTTGGTTTTTTTTTTTGGTT
>VZTM01009146.1:33861-64367 GCA_013400555.1 Jacana jacana
CCCCCCCAAAAAAAAAAAAAAAGAGACCCAACCCTGCAACAATTAGACTTGATTACTTCTACTGCTGCTTTTTCCCAACACCTGGAATCTATCACGACACTCAAAACTGCAGGAGCAAGTTGGAGAAACCTAAGCATCTTCCTAAGATGCCATGTCTCTCCCTTTCCAGCTTCTTCCTTGACCCTGGGCAGCACAAGAAAAAATAAGATTCCCAAATGGGATTGCTCTTGCCCTGGAGAAGTAAATTATAGGAGCTGAGCACCCTGAGCAATCTTCTGGCTGTTTCAAGTTTGAGATTTCTCCTCCAGAGACTGGTTTCTCTTCTCATTATTATATAATTCAGCCCAGAATGCTAATCCTGGCTTCAATGGTAAGTGATGTATCTTGCCTGGAGCAGTCAAATTCATCAGTTGCTGATGTATTTCTCATGCTGCAGGCTGCCTTCTAGATCTTGAGGTACCCAACAGTTTTAACATTGACTTGTGGAGGAATGGGAATATTCCCTTTCTTGATATCTGCGCTGCTGTCTTAAAAACAAATCTGTGGCTGTAAAGTGAAAACTAGGTGCAACTTCTGTTGTCTGGTATTTTTTGACCTCAGTGATACCAAGAATTACTTGCTGATATGACATTTTAAAGTTTATTGTCATTATTATTATAAAAGTATAAAAGATGCAGCACCTGGCAAGACCTGCCTAGCTCTAGCATGTCCAGAATATGAAGATGCAGACAGAGCCCTTATTTCTGTGAAGGCAGAGTGTTCCTGAGAAGTCTAGTCATCTAGTCTCACCTCCTTTCTCTCACTAGAAATCCCTTTTTTTCCTGCAAGACTCTCATTAAGTGTTTCCTTGAGAGTGTTATGTCTCCGCCTGTTTGCCAGTGCTCTATGTGAATGCTCATTTGAATGATGCATCACATGTACCCTGTTTGGAGAATATTGTTGTTCATTATTACAGCAGAGTTCCACAGTTTTGTAAGTGCACTTCAGTAATTGCTGCTTCATATCTTGGGTCAAAGTGTTTTTTTTAGTCAAAGGAACGGGTATTAAATTACATTCCCTACTTAGCTTTTCAAGGTTTCTGCTTCTGGCAGCAGCTGGTCTATGCAGCCGTTCTGGAGTTACAGCCTTCAGCCTTGAGTGTAATCTCAACACAAGTCTGCACAAGGCAGAGGAATCCATGTGCCAAACAGTATTGGTATGATTATCAGAAAGAACAAGTAAACATGCCCAGCAGCAAAGCAACCAAGCTTAGAGACAGGCAGCGGTTTCTCAAACTCCCCTAGAAGCACTCTGTATCTGAATGGAGTGTTGCAAAATACAATAGGGCAGTTGAAGCTCATTGCGTATTTTTACAAGCTAGCAAGGTGACAATACTGTTGCAATCATTCTGTGTCATGCCTGGATCTTCAGGCCTGTGAGCGGGCAGTTCTGCGTGTCGGCCCTGGGCAGCTTTCATTCCAGGCGGTGTTTCATTTTTCTGATATGAAAGTGCATCTGGTAAGAAGTGGAGCAGGACAGCTGGCCCGCTGGCTGCAGAAGGCCAAGGAGGATCTCTGCTGATGGGACAGGAGTTTGCTGGCAGCCTGACGATGAAAAGCTGCTTTTCCATTGCCAATCTGTATTTCATTACCAATCCTCTGTACAGTCCTGTCCCTGAGGTGGAAACTAATGCTTCAGCAATAAAATGAAAGGGAAAAAAAATAATCTTATATATGATGCATTATAGGTCTTATACTACAATAATTCAAGATAGACATTTTTTTTCTTTTGATTGTTATTTTTATATTGATTATAATCTCATTTTTACCAATTGAACAAGCTCAATGGCTGTAGCTGTAAGAGTGAATAAACCTGTCTAAAACAATAGATTGCTCTTTGTGATGCATACATCCCAGCTCTGCATAGACAGGCAGTAGGCTTAGATATCAGCAAATTCATTTTAACATAATTTTTTTGCTGGTTTGGGGTTTACATTACTAGAAACAAGAATCATTTCCAGTAATATTGCCCTTGATTTGAGCACTTAACACTTGGGGATTTATCTTTGCCATCTCCCCATTGTAAATCAGGTGTCTCAGCTTTCTTTTTAGTACAAGTCAGGGGTCTATACTATGCGAAAAACTATTTGCCTGACAGTTTTCTACCTTGAGCTCTCTTTAAGCCCTGCAATTTGGAGGGTGATGCCACTAACATGGGCTTATTTATGTATTTTTAACTTGCTCAAAAGAACAAGGTATGCTTACTCTGTTGTGAAAACGCTTGAGAAATTTCAGGCACTTCATACTTCTAGCTCTTTTGTGCATCCCTTCACCTGCGTCTTTGCTGCCTGTTAATTGATGTGCCATTGAAATTCATACTGATTTTTTTTTTTGCCCCTGCTTCCTCCTAGCCCCCAGCTCCTACAGGCCAAGGCAAAATTTTTGCTTTTCTGTTGTGAAAGAGAAGGGCCATGGTGTTTGTGATGCCAATAATATAATTTATATTTTATATAAATTTATATTTTGATAATATGATTTATAATTTCCACGTGTTATTTGAATAGTGAAATCCATATGATGAAAAGCACTTGCAGTCAACTTTTTATTAGTCAACTTAGTTTCAGATGCATTCTGTTACACCAGACACATAGGGCTCATACCTGGCATCCGTATGAGGCCAAATTAATTGTATGGCTACCTTGCTGTTAATCCTTTCTTTTTTGAAGATGCCTAAATCCTGCAGCTCATCAGCAATGTAGTTTTTATATGTGTGTGAATTGTAGAATCATTCAGTTGGAAGACCCTTGGGATCAAGTCCAACCATCAGCCCTACTCTACAAAGTTCTCCCCAGCACATCAGCCAAACAATTCTTAAACACTTTCAGGTATGGCAATTCGACTGCCTCCCTGGGCATCCTATTCCTGTGCCTGACCACTCTTTCTGTGAAGAATTTTTTTCCTAATGTCCAGCCTAAACCTACCCTGTTGTAGCTTGAAGCTATTCCTTCTTGTTCTATCACTAATTACCTGTGAGAAGAGACCTGTGAGATGATTAACTTCCTGCAGAATTCCCTCTTCCACCAGTGGTAATAGCTATGGCAAATCTCTTCCTCCCTTGTGGAAGACTTAAAAGTCTATCCCCTTTCTACCTTCCTAGCGCATTCATAGATTAAGTTCAATTAACTGTAGTGGTAGTTTAGCTCCTTTGCAGAGAGGATATTAATTTGGTTTGTTGGAGGTAGCTCTGATCCATACGTTGTTGCCTGGCACTGATCTTTCAGTCTTGGTTAGGTAGCATCTTCTGAATCCTGTAACTGTTTCTACTTAAGTTGGTGGGGCAACTTATTTTACCTATGCAATGGCCGTACTTTGGAAGAGGGTGTTATATGATTCAACTTAGTAGTGGGCAAAAGAAACCTGTTTAGAGAGGAGTGGACAAGAAAGAGAAATACAAATTTTTAATGGGTTTTTAGTTTAATTTCAGAACTCTTTGGACTTTACCTATGGCATCTTTCCTAGAAATCATAAAAATTAGCAGCTCACTATAACTCAGTTTTCTTGTATTCAGACAAAATAGTTCTATATTTTAGACAGAGAGACATGTAGATCTCATTTTTCAGCCCTTGAGTTTACTTGTCTTGGTATGAGACATATCAAAGGAGTCTTTTTCATGTTAGTTTCTCGTTTTCTGCCCTGGGACTGTATTAATTCTACACTTAGTTATGGGAGCAAAATTTCTGGCATAAATTGTCCTGTCCTTTCGGGTGGTGACTAGTCATGCAGCCTTGACTAAATATAATCTCGTATTTAGCTCTGAAGGTATGTGGGAGGAAAACTTTGATTGATACTTACAGACACCAAAGAGGAGAGAAATACTTACCTAGTTAATAAAATTTTTCAACAATGTATTCACAGAAATGAGAATAAATAGCAACACAGTACAAACTTTTGTCTTCCTATAGTTTGTGTGGCACTGATACTTATTCCTGTGTGTATCTCTTTTATGGGGATTCATAGCCAAGAATGTATCTAAATATGAATAGGTACCATAACTCATGTAGAGGTATTTAAGTTTCCAGAACATCCAAAATTTACATAAACTTTATGTGTAGATGTACCTACTTCATCTTCTTAGCAGATTAAATGTGAATGTGTGTAGAAAAGGTGTATATTGTTATTCTTGCTACTTTTATCACTTTTACTCACGCAAGCACAGATGCTTTTTGGTATGCTAAAAAAGTTACATAATCATTTACAATAGATGTACCTATTATTGTTTCTTTGCCCTATCTTAGTTTTCCACCTTAACATCTGACACGGGTGTTCTTAGCAAAAGCTTTTTGCTTTCAGAGTAGTGAAAAGCACTTTTTGCCCTTTGAGCCAAGAGCTTCCTTCATAGTCTATTTTCTTGTACAAACATTGCTTCCCTCCAAGGCCCTCGGCAGTTACTCAGCCTCTGTTGCGATCCTTTCTGCAGCATAAAGTGAGGATAATAGGATCACTAATTGCACCTTCACAGCAGTGTGGTAAGAATTAGCTAGTTACAGTTTGCAAGCTGCATTTATGATAACATGCGTTATTGGATCTAGCCTTATTCTCATTGAAGTCAATGGCCGAAATTATGCAAATATCACAGTATTCTTTCAGCACCCTGCCAGGGAGGGAAAAAAACATCAAAACCCCAAAATCCATGAAGGCATGAAACTATCAAGGAAATAGAAGGCAAAAAGAAAAAAATAGGATATTTCTCTAAATTGTCGTTAGGGTTGTATGAATTCTGGCTAATATCATGTTGCATCTATTAAATTTGCCATTTTATTTCTATTAAAGTTTAATAAAAAGGTGGTTTGCTTGTCTTCTGAGCTATATAATTATACGGGATAATCTAAGATTCCCTAGAAAGCCATGAAGAGTGTGAATTTAAGTTAAATAATCCATGCTGAACTCTTTCATGCAGCTTTCTGTAATTCTACAATTATTTGCAATAATTCCCCTGGTAAACAGAAGATATGAAGAATTAGCCTTGTGCAAACCTAACAGGCATTCTGTATATTCAGGTTGAGGTTTTTGATAATTGATATGTAGTTCTTTAGCGGTAGCCTTTATATCGTCTGCAAATAATTGAGCTAGACTGTTGCTCACGAAGCTGAAGACAGTGAAAAGAGGAAAGTCTGTATCTTTCATTGTCTTGAATCCCATTTCAGTTGTCTACAAAAAAAATTACTTTTCTGTAGTCTTGTATTGCACATCGCAGGGCAGTGTATATAAAGGTTGGGTGGTGTTACATCTGAGGGAAAACCAATGAAGCTTGTTGAAACGGCAGTTATGACTGTGGTGGGAGCAGCACTTCACACTTCTGGTGAGGACACATGACTTTTAATTTGTTCTTTTTCTTGTTATGAGGCTGCTGTAAAACATCTAGCGGAGAAAATAGTAACACTGTGCCTCTTCCCACCAGCACAGAAAATGCATGTTCTTAGTCATTATTTACTGAGGAAGTAACTAAACATTATTCTAACTTCTGGTGAGGGATGATTTTGAAGGACTCTGCAATGCGAAAGAATGTTTCCCACGCAGCTGAAAATAAAAATCAGGAGTGTTAATTAGAGAAAGAGGCACCCAGTCATTAATGGAAGGAAGTGCTTTAACCTGTTATGTGAGATAATCTTGAGCATTTGCACCAGCTTTATCTGCAAAGGTGTTATCTTGTAGAATAACAAAAGCTTCAGTCAGTTTTCAGGACTATTTCACTTTCTGAACAGATACAAAGGATTGCAGTGTTTAGCTCAACAGGTTTGGGGTTTTTTTTTAAAAAATAAAATGACTGTTCAGTGCTGTGTTTGCTTTTGCATCAACTATCTTGTATGCTTCAGAGTAAGCATATATCTGTATATAATATTTATATACAATATATATTCAAATAATATATACAATACTATATATTGTATATAAAATATTAATTTTATTCATATATTATATGTATAGAACAGTGTGTGGGGGAATGCATCATCTTAAAAATTAAGATATTTGTGTGGTTGGTGGGGGAAAGGAAAGGAAGTATCATTGACGTGTTAGTAAACTGAATACTATTAGGGGTACAAACCTTATGCAGAACTGAGATAAGAAAAAATTGATTAGAGTATTATTGCAGGGCAAGCTGAACTGTTGTGAAGCATTCAACCTTTCTAATGCTGTAAGAACAGATTAACTTTCTCAATTAAGATGCTTCACCAGAGTTTAATATGCTCTAAAATATACTGGGAGTATAGGTCAAAAATAGGGAACATGATGGCTGAACTGCTTCATTAGAGCTGACCTGCTGAAACCTTTGCAATCAGTCTAGTCTCATCCAGTGTTTTCTCACTGTGAATAAATTCAGTGTTCATTGCTGCTTCAAGGTAATTCAGACTATATTTCAATAAAGGGATTGAATAATATTACCTGATCAATGTGTAGATATATTATAAGATGAAGCTCAGAGCTGCAGCTGCTCTTATGTCTCTGGTACACCAACCCACTTTTACTTAGTCTCCTGATTACTATCTGAACGGGTCAAGGCAGTCATCATAACTGATCCTCAAGGCAGAATGACGTGCACTTGTCTGAGATCAAATGATGCAGCTCTGGCTGGGAAGTACGTACTGGGTACCTCAGTAGTGTCCAATCCCTCTACCCAGGCAGACCTGCTGAAGAGAGAGGCTCCAGTGCAGACTCAGACTGCAGAAAATGTCAAGACCTTTCTTCTAGGACAGGAATAAGTGGCAGACCTGCTTGCAAATGGTGTGCCCAGGTAGATGACCTCTTGCAGCAGGTGGTTGAGCTGCAGGAGGCAATAAGGAGGTTGTACAGTCCACTGCTGTGGTGTCATATGGGGACCAGTGATACCACCAGGAGCAGCCTGAGTAGTATCAAAAAGGATTACAAAGCCCTGGGAGTGAGAGTAGGCAGTTTTTTAATCAGTCCTCCTGGTCAAATGGAAAGGGTTTGAAAGGGCCGGTCAAATCTGGCAAATTGGCAAATGGTTACAGGACTGGTGCTACAACCAGGGTTATTGACATCATGGAGGCATGGTGGGATGGGTCCTATGACTGGGATGTTGGAATGGCAGGATACAAGTTCTTTAGGAAGGACAGGCAGGGGAGATGAGGAGAGGGTATACCCCTCTGTCAAGGGCCATCTACATTGCATTGAACTCTGCCTGGGGATGGATAAGGAACCAACGAAGATCTATGGGTCAGGTATCTGCTTGGTAGAGAATCATGGAATAAAGATCTTGAAGGTAAGAGAGGCCTAAGAAAACTGGTTAATTTTCAAGGGATCGCTTTGTCCAAGCTAAGGAGCAAATCTGCTGATGTTCCCACTGACTGGAAATGTGGAAATATAATCCATATTTTTAAAAAGGAATAAAAGGAACACCCAGGGAACTACAGGACCATCAGTCTCAAGTCTGTGCCTGGCAAGATCATGGAGCAGATCCTTCTGAAAACTCTGTTAAAGTGCAAGAAAAATAAGGTGATAGGTGATAGCCAACATGTTTTAAGTAAGGGGAAATTATGCCTGACAAATTTGGTGGCGTTCTATGATAGTGTTACAGTGTCGTTTGGTAAGGGAAGAGCAACTGATGTTATCAACCTAGACTGCCCTGTGCAACACCCTCATCTCTAAATTGGTGAGACTTGGATTTGATGGGTAGACCATTCAGTGGATAAGTAACTGGCTAAAGCTCACACCTGAAGAATTGTGATTAATAACTCAATGTCCAAGTGGAGATCAGTGATGAGTGGGGTCAGTACTGGCACCGTGCTGTTTAACATCTTTGTTGGTGACACAAGCAGGGAGGTTGAGTGTACACTCAGCAAGTTTGCTCACAACACCGAGCTGTGCAATGTGATTGACATACTGGAGAGAAGAGAAGCCATCCAGAGGGACCTGAACAGGCTTGAGAGGTGGGCCTGTGTGAACCTCATGAAGTTCAACAAGGCTAAGTGCAAGGTCAGGCACATGGGTTGGGGCAATCCCAAGCACAAATTCAGGCTGCGAGGAGAATGGATTTGAGAGCAGCCTTGAGATGGACTTGGGGGCGTTGGTTGATGAGATCTCCATGAGATTGCAATGTATCTTAAAAGGCTAATCATATCTTGGGCTATGGCCAAAGACATAGGCCCAAGACCTATTCTGGGGTGATTCTGCCGTTTTACTCCACTCTTATGAGAAACCAACCTGGATTACTGTGTCCAGCTCTGGGGCCCGCAAGGTAGGAAGGACATGGACCTTTTGGAGTGAGTCCAGAGGAGAGCCACAAAGATGATCAGAGGGGTGGAGCACCTCTCCTATGAGAGTTGGGGTTGTTCTGCCTGGAAAAGACAAGGCTCTGGGGAGAACTCATAGTGGCCTTCTTGTACCTAAAGGGGGCCTACAGGAAAGATGCAAAAGTGACTGTTTTTCAGGGAATGTAGTGATAAAATGAGAGGTAACAGTCTAAACTGAAAGATAGTAGATTTAGATTAGATATTAATGAGGAAATTCTTTACTGTGAGGGTGGTGAGACATTGGAAGAGATTGCTTAGAGAAGCTGTGGATGTTGCATCCTTGGAAGTGTTCAAGGCCAGGCTGGATGGGGCTTTGAGCCAGATTGTCTAGTGGGAGGTATCCCTGCCCATGACAAGATTGGAACTGGATTATCCTTTCGGTCCCTTCCAATCCAAACTGTTCTATGATTCTATGATTTCAGTCACCAAACTTCCTAAACTTCATTTGGGCACAAAAAGAAAGGAAGGAAAGGCACCAAGCTAATCCTTGTTAATAATGTGACAGAAAACACCAGCTTTGTCTGACACTTTTCCAACCAGTTAATGTATTTAAAATCTGATTTGATGGATTCTTTTTTTTTTTTTTTCCTGGTGTCAGCCTGAGCTATAGTGACCCTTCTTGAAACAGTGAAGTTAAGTGCACTGGCACTGACTTCTAATATGTTCGTTTGTGATATGAAAGTGGATAATCTTATGCTGTTGTAAGTGGAAGATAGAGCTGCGAGCAGCCCCCTTCAGTAGGAAAAGCTTGATGTTTCTTCCTGAAGATTTGTTCTCATGATTCTTTCAAGGCTTTGCAGGGATGAGGTGATTTCCTCTTGGATCACAAATTGCAGAAGGCAGTAAGCTCTCTGCATTTTTAAAAGTGTATTTTTAGAAAGGATTAGGTGAAATAATAGGTGAAAAGTGGCTAGCTAATACCGGGTGAAGAAAGACTGTGGTGATTCTGACTCTGTAAAGAAAAGTTTTGGAGGTCTCTTTTGGCTGATGTCACCTCTGTTAGCCTACTTGGTCTACACGCTTAAAGTGCACCTCAAACCCCAGTTTATAGCCTTGTGTAGAACGAGTATTTTTTTTGTCGATTGGCTCAAACAATTATAACAGTCTGTTTTACACAAATATAGCTGGACAAGCAAATAATGAGATTGCTTAAAGTTTGCTTGTAAAAGAAATGTTGCCAAATTTTATTGAAGCAAAAGCTTGGTTCTGGTGAAGGCTGAAGAAAATCCAGAGGTGTTCTGTTCTCTTGCCCCTAGCTGTTTCCAGGGTCACTTGGTGGCTATTTCAGGCTTCAGACTATTTCAGGCACCAAAATTCTTCTATTGATGAAGAGCCCAACTCCCATCAATCAGAAAGAGGCTCACTCTTCGTGGATTTGGTCCTTGACATTTAAATACTTTTTTTGATCTGAAGGGTGGACTACTTTAGAGTCCTTTGATTTCAGATATACTTGAACTGTGCTGGGACTGGAGACTGCACAGAAAACAACAGTTTACTTAAATGCTTTCTGAGCAAGCATGATGGAACCCACAATCTCCAGGCTATGTTGGTAGTTTTAGTGGCTGTAAGATGACACTTACTGTGTTACTTCTGCCTTTTGCAAGTCCTGAATGACTTCCCTGATATATACTGTGGGTTTTCTTGTTTTGTTCTGTTTTGCCTGCTCCCTTGGAGGAATTTCATGAGATGCATGAGGGCTGATTATTGCTAGTGTTATTGTTCTGGGCTGCTCCTTTTCTGTAGCCTTGTCACCTGTGTCGGAGATAGGCTGGAAAATCCAGCTTCAAATCCAGTTGTGTGGATTATGCCTTTACAGAATTCTAATAGGATTTCTCATAGCTGAAATACGATAGCAAAACACCTCCTCTCAAAAAGAATTTGTTGCTGATTCTGTTAATGGCCAATTCTGTTCAGGACAATTGTTTGAATTTTTAAAAAACTATTAGTACACCTGTATTGGTCAAATTGTAGGGGTGGAAAAGTAAGTTCCTATGGTAATTTTACAAGTCTGGAGGCTGGAAAAACTATACCTTAACCACTTGTTCCGTGATTATGTTGTGTTGAAATGGAGAAAAAGGAAGATGGAGATACAATAAAGAATGAACTCCAGTGATAAACTATTTCTGTGGGGCTGTTTTTCAAAGTAGAATGCATTTTTCGCTTATATGAGGCTATAAAGGTCTAGTAAACATTTTTGCTAATTATGACATACAGTTATTAAGGTTATATACTCTCCACACCAGAAATAATATATTATGTTCCTTCCTTGGACACTGTTTTTCTTTCTAGGGAGTAGTGTTATTTAAATAAGTGGCACTTGAAAACTGTATGTGAGAGGCTGAGGTTCATGCAGCAATTTCTGTATCACTAACAAATATAGGTCTTCTAATTTAACATAAACGCTGTATTCAAGGAAGCAATACAATGAGAAAAGGCCTTTTCTGACATGCAGAACAAACCTCTTGCAGGGGAAAAAAACCTAGCTCAAAGTAGTTCTGTTTGGTCAGCAGCATGCATTGTTTGCTGCTGCTTTTTGCTCTGGAGCTGGTGTTATATCTGTATGTTTAACAGAGCCCTCCTGCTGTTGTTATAGTGCTTGCTGCAATAATACTGCACTCTATTTGTTTTTAAAGTTAATTCACAGCGGTGTCTGTGTGCATGTGTCTCAGTGGGGGAAGTCCAGTCCTTGCAGATGAGCAGGACCTGATAAAACAGTAACGCATCCCTGAGGCAGGACCCTCTGCTCCTGAGCCTGCCCTAGCATCCCCTAACCCCAGGGCTGTCCTGGCTACCCACCAGCATGATGGGTCCTTGCTAGTGTATGTGCCCTCTGAGCTGGGACTGAGGTGAGAAATAAATAGGACTTCATACCAAGCCCACAAAAGAAAGCGAGTGTGCAATACATATAACAATCTAGCTTTTTTGTATTGCTGTGTGCCATCCAAACCTTGGTATAAATTAAAAAAGAAAAAGCTTTGATTTCTGATTGAACATGCTTATTTTTGTTTCACCTTCTTTCAGCATAATTCTTACTGATACAGCTTTGAATAAGAGAATAGATTTTGTATTGGGATATTTTTTGCTTCTGTCCCAAGGAAATGCTGCCAGACTGTTCTAATCTGGAAATATGTAAACTGTGCTGAATGAAAAATTACATGCTTCAAATATCAGGGCTGCTGTGAGCTTGTCGTTTCCAGATCTCCATTACTGAAAAAGAAGGGAAAGAGCAGATGAATCAGATTAATGGTGCTGGCTTTCCATAATGCCTGGGGATTTCCTTGGCAGGTTTCTCTTTTGAACAAGTTTCCTGTCTCTCTTCTGCTCTTCCTTAACTTCTAGCTCCTTTTTTTCCAAGAATGAGAAGCCGCTTTCTATGCTCCTCTCTGGAACACCCACCCTTTTTCCTGGTACTGCAAAAATGCTGCATTGTAACATTTCAGAGCTCAGTCAGGCTTATTCTGGGTAGGGGCTCATTAGTTAAAGGCTGTGAATTGGCTGTGGGGGAGGGACCTCAGCTGAATTCCACACTACAAACCAAGAGAAGTTCAGCTGACGTTCACATGGTAATTACATACATACATGGTGTTTCTGTGCATATATGTGTGTGTATATATACATATATATATAGTCTCCAGTGTGATTATTTTTTTCCCATACTGTAAGTGCGTAAGTATTCTAGATGCAGCTTGTCCTTGAAATTGTCTCCATGGGTGTAGTTTTAACAGCTTATTTCCATTTGATCACTTTTTTGTTGTTGTTGTTTGGGGAAAAAAGCAATGATGTTTGTATCTGCAGAAACAAACAATTAATCATTTTCTGCTGACATTAAATTTTCACCAATATCACAATCTGAATTTGAAAACTTTTCCCTTGACCTTTGGTTATCCTGCCACAACTATTTACTGAAGCTTCTCTATGCTGAAGAGCCTTGCTCCTGTGCCTCCATGTGCCCTTCCTTCCAGTAAGTCACATGAACCACTTCACTACAAGGAGGCATCACATGTCTTCTCTACATTTCATCTGCACACCTTAATATTACTCATGTACTTTTTTTTTTAACCTTACAATAGTGTACTTGGAGTCTTTCTACTTTCCAAGGCAGTGGCTGCCCTTTTCAATTCATCTTCTGTTGGCTTGTAACAGAGATGTGAATGGAAACAAAACACTTTTCTCATTTCAATAATATGTTATTTGTGAGACCTTGTATGAATCCACCAAAGAGAGAAAACCTGCTTCCCTGAGCTCATCCTGCTCGTGTATTTTGAACATATTGTAAAGTGATAAATACAAATAATTGGTTGAACCCTGTTCAGTGATAGCAGATTTTTTATTTTTTTTTAATTTGCTACCCAGTGTGTTCTTCAAACATAAGCTCTGTCTTCTTATGTTATTAAGGTTCCTAAGCTCCTTCCATATCTATTTGGCCAAATAGGTAAGAGGTCAAAACTGAGAAACTCGTTAAACTGGCTTTCCTGCTTTTTGATAAGACATATATGATCAAATTGCAGATGCATAGATATGAAAAGAAGGAACAAGCAAATTAAAATACATGCCCACAGAATCCTAATTCTGGGTCCTGCACTGCCCCAGTACACCTGCAACATGTACATTTCTCACTTCATTTTTAACTTTACTGCACAGAATTTACCTTCCCTCTCATCAAGTCTTTTCTCTCATCATGAGAAGGAACACCATATGTGCTTAATTCTGCAATCTTTGTTGTTCTTTGCGTCTCCATCCTTCTTGTGTTCCCTGTCACAAAATGTGATGCTTTCTACCTTTCATTAATCTTAGACATTGTGTCCGTCTGACTGCAGTCAGTCCCTCTGGCAAAAACCTTCCTCAGTTCTAATAGATTCATTCTATACAACACAGTGCTGAAATAAGCTGTTTCCCTGAACGTACTTTTAAAAAAATGTTGCTCTTAATCATTCATAGAGGGTTTCTCCTTCCCCACCTCTACCCCATGAGATCACTGTTCCTTTGATGTTTCTTCACAGCACTGTGAAGTTGTTTCATGTGATCTCCATGCTGCTTTACTACACCTACATCCCTCCCAATGAAAGCAGTTGACCTCTTTGCAGAAAATTGCTTTTGGCTATTACCAGCTTCAGGATTGGCTATAAGAGGAATGCACTGGGCTGTTGTGTGCATTTTGGCCCCATGTCTTCACTCTTTTGGTCTGGGTACTTCTGTGTGTGTATCTTCTGCAAGGCAGAAGGTATGGTTTCCTCATGGTGGTAATTTTTCTCCCTCTTTGAAGCAACAGCACCCAGCAGTAAGGAAACTTAACTAAGATGTACAGACCATTTTTATACAGTTTGGCAAATCATTCCTAACCCTTTGCTTTATTAGCCTAATTGGACGGGGTAGCAGACAAAAATAATACTTTTAAGCCACCAGGGAGGAAGATTTCATGAATGAGACTTACAAGAACTCCTCACCTGAAAGAGATGTAAAAACCCTCTGATTTAGCTCTATATGCTCAGGAAAATAGCCCAAACTGGAATGCTGCATTGAAGGTAAGATGAAAAGTCAACCTGGCAGCTATGCATAGCTGCTCCTGGAATATGGTTGATGGGCTGCACCAGTAAGGTACAGTATTGCAGATATAATGCATCCATAGCAATCTCAGTAACCTGTGCCTATGGAAAACCTTCCCAAAGGGGAAAGAGAGGGACAAGAATCCTACTGAAAGAATATAAACTAAAAGAACCTGGCCTGGCTGCAAGAAATTTTCCATTACTGTCTATTAACCCATTGGTACATTTGTCAGTAAATACATGTACACTATAAATAATAAACCCTATCAGTCTTTCACAATGCTTATAACAGAAATAGATACTCTGCAAAAGATACTTAACATGGGTGATTAACCTTTATTGCCCTCTTGGAGAAAGTTATTGTAACATTCAGTTATAGAAAGTGTAAATAGTAGATTCCCTTGCACTCCTTGAGTTGTCTGGTTGTCACTTTAAAAACATTATACAATTATTTTTGAGTATCCTGTTGCCTCATACACCTTTAGTTATGCTTCCTGGAGCAAAAACTATTTTCTATCCCACACTTGTCACCTTATAATATTATACTATTTTGTTTGCCTTGTTTCTCAAAATACAAGTTTAATAGCATATGGTCAATAGTAAAAATCATCGGCTAGGGGCATCTGGGTAAACAGACTCTGAGAGAAAAGGCTTTTTAGTGTTTAAGTAATTGACTCAAAATTTCAGACTACTTTGTTTCTTTGAGTGCCAGGAGATGGGGAGTGAAGTGACCCAAGAGATACCTGAAGTGCTGCAGGTTCTTCATAGTTTTGCTTTTGTTTTTGGACAGCTAATATTTGTTCATTTGCCTAAACTGGTGCTTTTCTCACTTTGTACTGAATCCAAACTATTTCTTTAAAAAGTATGCCAATCAGTCGGGCTCAGGCAATGGAACATTAAGACATCACCCATTCTTCGAATTTTGTTGTTGCCTAGGTTTGGTACTATCACACTGCTTGCAATAAAATATCAAAAAAAAAAAAATAAAGAAAAAAAAAGTTTATCAAAAGTAGAGCATGAATTAAATAATGGCAATCCTAGAACCAGAAATGGAAGGATGTAGATTCTACATCACAGAACCAAAAAACTCAGACTTAAATTGGGCATGCAGAATGACATAAAAACAGTAAACAATTTATCTTTATGGACCTGAAATAACATCATTCAGCGTGGGAATGTTGCTGTGCTATGGGAGCATGTGCACATGAATTAAGAAGATGCCTGTCCTGAAGTATGTCATCCCTATAAGCACTAACTGTTCAGAATGATGAATTGGCTTAAAACCATGTAACGGTAATGTTACATGAAGCACTGTAGTGCCACTGAAACAATAGATGGGAGAAAAAAAATATTCAGCTATTCCAGGCAGCTTTAGTTCCCTATGGGAAACAAGCGTATAGCTCTCACAAGCAAACCTCTTCAGGTGTCCTTCTTGTGATTCCCTGTAGGTGCCAGGATCCTGCAGGACACTGTGCTGTAACTTGTTGGGCACTGCTGTCATCTGCAGGCAGTGCTGGCTCAGACGGAGCAAGCACATAGCTTGTCCAAGTGACAGGCTGTTTTAGCCCTGACAACCAGCTAGAGCTGGGGGTGTAAAAAGATCTGCGAAGTCTTTCTCAGAAATGGAAGGTTTCCTCGTGCAGTTAGTGCAGGGCTTGTGAGTAGATAAATGAACGCAGAGGATGACTTTATCAGCCTTCATGCATTTGAACGGGGAGACTGAAATACCCTTGAAATCCCAGAACATGATGGAATAATGGTTAATATTTCAGAAATATATGTCTTATTAGTTCATACAAACTCAGACACTGTGTAACCATGTGACAGGAAAAGCTGTGTCTTTCATCTGGATTTATTAACATGAACTACATATGGAAGAGTTCAAAAATTTGTCCCGATGTTTAAACATTTGAGCATCTGAGGACAGACACCTAACAATTCATAGCCTGCTATAATCAACCTTGCACACCATAAAATATAAAACAGGAACCTTTCTTTTAAAGCGGTTGTGAAGTCTAGATCAAAGGTAGAGGATTACGCAGCATGCCCACTTTAAAAAAGTGCCATTTCAAGAAGTTAAGGTAAAACTGCAAACACTAACACTATGCTTAGTCTTATCTACTATCTTTCTATTATGTGTAAATATTAGTGAGTGTTTACTGCCAGTCATGCCAAACTTCATTCAGCTCAGATGAAAGAATAAAGGAACCCTTAAACTGTGGGTTTTGTACTTTAAAGTGACTACCTAGAAGTGTCATTTTGTTACTCAGCATTTCTGATCACTGTGTGCTTGTGGTCTCTTACATCATTTTAAACATTAAAATGTTACATACACCTGTCAGCCCTGTGAATCTGACCCAGGTATGAAAAAGTACCTAGTAGGTCTTGTGGCCCGGGTGCCAGTAGTTAAAGCCGTGATTGGGTTTGAACAAAGGCCAGCTGCTCAGTATCCTCTTCAAAAATCCTTGCTTGTTCCATGCTCTGCGTGGTTCCTGAGACTGCAGGGATTAAAAGGTGCATAAATGTGGTATGACTTCATGTGCTTTTTATCCACACTTACGGAGATTTTTGCAAGTCAGAACTAACCAGCTTGAATTCCAAGTTTCTTGGGGAGTTTGAAAGAGCAATAAATAGAACTGCTTTCCTGTTCCTGGAGCAATTTTGATTGCACTGTTGAGATCTGGAGATGATGGAATGTGGCTTTGCCCTTTAAACAAAGTCACTCTTCAGAGTACAAGTACATTAGCAGGAATTCCTCCTCTTCAGTCCTTTGATTCTCTGTAGTTATCTGTATTTCTTCAAGATTTATGGTGCCTTCTGTAATGAGAGCAATCTTATATAATATATGCAGCCTTTGTACTTTCTAGACTGGAGCCCAATCCAGCTCTTAGTGTTTTGAAAAATGCCTTTGTGTCTGCCTGCTTCTTTCAGATACTGGGCTTTCAAAGCTTAAAGACCTATATTTTTAATCATCTCTGGCTGTATTCTTTCTTGGTGATCTGTTAAGTTTAAAAACAAGAGCTAATTGTGAACCAGATCTAGTCAGAAGACCTGGTGGGCTGAGAGCCTAAATATGTATATACACACTTAATTTTTAATGATAGTATGGAAACTTTGTAGGTAATCTATTGATACAGTAGTAAGTGTAAAGACTGCATGAATAATAGCTTCTACGTTGGGTATTATGGCTGATTAGTGCTATCCTCTGTGATGATTCATTATTATAAAGCCTAATCATTACAAGCTACAGTAGTGTCTCAGGCAACTTGGCATAATTACCCTGTGTTTTCTTGAAGAAAACATAAAGCCTGTCTTTGTCTGGCAATTGCTGAGTAATTGCTGAACAACTACATATTTATGTGATATGAAATAGAAATTATACCATAATATTTTTCTCTTTTTTCCTATCTGATGCCCTTTCCCACTGATTTGTTTCTGGTTTCAGTGTTTGCTGGGGTTTTTTGTTTGTTTGTTTGGTTGGTTGGTTGGTTGGTTTTGGTTTTTTTTTCCTCATTCACTTGTACAATGAGTCTCCTCTTACTTTTGTTTTATTGGTACAATATATTGTGCTGGTACTGCTGAGTTTGCTGCCCCACATGGTTTAGCAATTAAGACCTAGACTTGAAAGATTAAGTACTCTTCCCCTGGGATTCAGCAACTACCAGTCAGCAGTGCATTGGATTCAGTTGCAATCAGGACTTGTGTCATGAAATGCATGCTCTTTCACTTGTGCTGTGCTCCAGTAACTGAAACTTCCACCACTTTTGAAAGAAGTCTTCATTGCTGTATTTGGTATTTAGGTGGCTCTCCTCACTCCGTGTCTGGTGTGGTTATTGGCTGCTATGTGCTTTCTGTTGTTTTTTTGGTGGGCGGAGGTGGAAGGGAGATGGCTGTTGCATCATAAGTGGGCATGTAGAGAGATTAATCCTATTTTTATAGGAAGTTTGGAAGTAGATGAGACTTCCCAGATCTCAGTCAGTATCTTGTCAAATATATTTTTGTTGCTCTTCAATCTCGGGAACGTTTGCTTTCACAGAATGGTGTCCAAATCTGTCTCGTGTTTCTCAAATTATAAACATTTGTGGGAGCAAATGACTGTTTCAGAGTAGCAAAGAAGGTTGTTCTCTGTTGTGTAACTTTTAAATAGACCCTTCATTTCATGCCTGGGTAGTGTACTACATAAAATGCAAAAGATTAATATATGCATATATCGGGCAGAACAATAACAAAAACCCCCAAGATATGCAGTTAATGTGTAAAAACGTTTGTGGGGTGTTGTGCAGGTCAGCTCATGTGTCCCAAGGGTGGGTTATGAGGAGGCTGAATGGAGCACAGAAATGCCTGCATAGGAGTTTCAGTTGGAGCTACAGTGTCTGGTTAGAGACAAATGCCCCTGAAAACACAACTGGAAACATCTTCTCTCACAGAGAGAGTATTCCCTAGCCTACATGGGATTTTGCTCCAGTTAATCTCTAATTTGGGAATGCCATATGGCATGCTTCCCTAAAAGCTGGATTCCTGATATATTCAGCAGTTTTTTTGAAAACTATTTTCACTAAGGGAGCAAAAAATGGAGCACTTCGTATTCCTGATACATCCAGTGCTTTTAAAGAAACACATTGGGGCAAACAGTAAACATCGCTCAAACACTGCTTTAGAGCTTTTTGCAATACCCTAATACCACCATCTGGTGAACTGAAATTATGTTGCAGCTTATTTGTACATTTTTTATATATAACTTAATGTGCTTGTCTGGCAACGTGCTGTGTTTTGACCAGGGAGCTGAATCTTCTACAATAGGATTGTGGTGTAATTTCTGAAATGCTGCACTCTTACCTTGATATGTTTTCTGATCCTAGGTGGGTGCAATACAAGAACAACAGAAATGCTTTTCTTCTAGGTGAGATTTTGGTGCCCATTCACGCTGCTGAGCTCCTCAGGAAAAATTGCAGTTCTAATTGCAATCTAAAAAACCTTATTGCTGAATGGCTTGTAACAAGTTCAATGCAGGCTTTTTGGGTCTGACAGATTACTCTTGAGTCTCAGGATGCTTATCTAATCTTGAATCTCCAAACCTTCTGAGATTCACCTCGCTAATCTGTGCTGTTCCTTATGAGTCTTGTATTTTTAAAGGCATGCTAAATATCCCAAATTGATTAATATTATCATAATGTAAAATTATTCAACAAATGTTTTATGTGCTCTATTTTAATCACTTCATGTGGTGCCAAAATTCCCATTTTTAAATGTTTCTTCATCAGTTATTGATGAATAGGGTTCCTAAACTGTGAAATAGCTCTCCCAGACTGTCATTCTGGTTCTGTTCCAGCTTAAACATATTTTTGGTTTGGAGTAAAAATATGACTATCCAACATCTTTAAAAAGAAATTGGACCTGACCTGAGCCTGGCATTAGTTGCTGTTGCTCCTGTCTCTTTGAATTGCATCCAATTCAAAACCAAGCAGCTATAGAGGACTCGGCAAGTGTAGAAAATATATCCAAACAATTAAATGTTACACTCAGTTTTTCCTAATTATAATATTTCAAAATCCCATAGGATAAACTCTTAGTTTAAGGATTAATTGCTCTTCATTAGTAAATAGTCCAGTGGAAAAAGAGGATTTCTTTTGTGTTAACAGAATAAAAGGAAGGAAACCAAACATCTTGATTCTTATCCTGTGAGGACGATTGTCTTTATTATGAATCAATTTGGAAAATTTATTTTATTATTAACAAAGACAAGTTTAAGAGCAAGGACAAATGTTGATAGCCCCAGCCTGCATGTTCGCACTTTATAATCATTGTGTGCTATTCCTTTGATCATAATTCTATGAACAGTAGTGACTGTGTCCTTGTAGCAAGATATCCTTTGCAACTAGAGAAAAAGGCACTGTATTCTCATGTGCTGTGACTGGAGGAAAAAGATAAAATCAGTCTTAAATACCCACTCTACAAAAGATATTTATTCTGTCTTGTATCGTGGGAGAAGAGTAAAGGAAGATTACTTTTGTACTGTTGACTGAATCATCTCATTGCAGTGTTTATAAAACATAACGCTAAGTTGATTTTTCTGTTAGGCGTTGAGACATGTTAAAAGTTTACTGAAATGGCTTTTTGATTTGTTCAGCAGGGCTTGCTTTTAAAAACTTCTTATTCACAATTCACCCCAAATCAATGAAAAATAAACCCATTAGTTTAAATATATTGGAACAACTGGGTATTATGGACATTCTTATTCTGTGGACTTGTAGAAGAGATAGCATTAACTAGAAAACAATTTGGAAACCTATGATCCCTATAGGAAGGGAGGACTATGGTTTAGGCCATGGTCCAATGATAACATGTAACAGTGTGGATCCTTGTTTAGATATGTTTCCTCTCTTAAAAAAATCTTTCTACTTTGATATTTTTCAAATTAATTTTCTTTGAAACTTATTTTGATATTTTACTAATCAGTTAAAGAGCAGTTGTAATCATCAGGCTAGTCACACTTTGGTTTTGTTTTATTTTATTTTGTATTTCATTTATGAACCTTTTGTTTACATGTTTTGCTCCTCCCTAAGTTATCTATACATTTGCAAGTGTGTGTATGTTATCTAATTGCTTCAATAAACTACAACGCATAATGTCTACACTCATTATTTACCTCTGTTTTCACCATTTTTTTGTCTCACCCTTTGCAAATGAGAATTGCTAAACTGTCTTATTTCTTTCAATAAAAGGTATTTTACTAAAAGATAGTTATGAATGCCCTCAGCCGAGGGACTATATATTCTCTGTTATTTGCTCTTTGGTAATATTGAGCTGCATTTGTATGCTAAGTGTAGGTTGAAATGAAATTACAGGACCGTAGAGAAATACTTTACACTGCCCTCTAATAGTTTCTCCATCCCCAGCAAATGTGTTTAACAGTTACTGGGACCAGTGCTATTTAACGTCTTTGTCAGAGACATGGACAGTGGGATAGAGTGCACCCTTAGAAAGTTTGCTGATGACACCAAGCTCGTTGGCACAGTTGACACGCTGCAGGGAAGGGATGCTATCCAGAGAGACCTGGACAGGCTTGAGAATGGGCTAGTGGAAATAAGACAAAGTTCAACCAAGCCAAGTGTAGGATCCTCCCCCTGGGATGTGGCAATCCCAGGCAGAAATACAGATTGGGCAGAGAATGGCTGGAGAGCAGCCCTGAGGAGGGCGACTTGGGAGTGCTCATGGATGAGAAGCTCAACGTGAGCCAGCAGTGCATGGTGGCAGCCCAGAAAGCCAACTGCCTCCTGGGCTGCATCAAAAGAAGCATGGCCAGCAGGTCGCGGGAGGTGATTTTACCCCTCTACTCTGATCTCGTGAGACCCCACCTGGAGTACTGTGTCCAGCTCTGGAGTCCTCAACACAGGAAGGACATGGACCTGTTGGAACGGGTCCAGCAGAGGGCCACGAAGATGATCAGAGGGATGGAACACCTCTCCTATGAAGACGTTGCTGAGGGAGCTGGGCTTGTTCAGCCTGGAGAAGAGGAGGCTCTGGAGGAGACCTTATAGCAGCCTTTCTGGTATGTAAAGGAACGTTCAGGAGAGCTGGAGAGGGACTCTTTGTCAAGAAGTGTAGTGACAGGACAAGGGGTAATGGCTTTAAATTGGAAGAGGGGAGATTTAGGTTAGATGCCATAAAGAACCTCTTTCCTGTGAGTGTGGTGAGGCACTGGAACAGGTTGTCCAGGGAAGTTGTGGATTCTCCATCCCTGCTGTAGTGAGAGGTGTCCGTGCCCATGGCAGGGGGGTTGGAACTTGATGATCTTTAAGGTCCCTTCTAACTCTAACCATTCTATGATTCCATGTCACTGTTGCAGTGGGAATTGGGATCCCACCATGTTGAAGAATCCAGAGAAGTCACTTTTGTCTATCCAGCACTGACTTCATATGTCTACAATATCCTGAGGAAGGATGAAGAGAGGGAGAATTGCTGATGTGGTTACTAGAGGAAAAGGAAGCAAGAGTATGTGGTTGAATTCAGCTAGATCACAAGTATCAAAGTCTTAGTGTTTACTTCATCTTTCTTACGATGCTAAATTGAAAGCCAGAAGTGGTGGAAGTGATTTCAGTGGCATGTAGTACTTTCCCATGACAGATGTAGATATTTTTTGTGGAAATAAAAGGGTCATCTCAGACATTGGTGGCACAAGCATGAGTACTAACAATCTTGCTCATGTATGGTAGCATGCAACTTAACAAACACCTGTGGTGTTTCTTTGCTATTTAAGTAGCAAACAACAGAAATACAGAATAAACTTTTTCTTGTACTTTATCAATAGAGATGAGTATGCTAAAGGCAGTTTGTGTTAGCACGTTAGGGAAGGGGCTTGGTCACATGGTAATAACTGATATATGAGCTGGTGTTTCAGGTGTTCTTTACATGAACAGCAAAACTGAGCCAAAAGTACCTAAATGTGATATGTCTTCTGCTAAGTCATTTCCACTCAGATAGCCAAGACAGAAAGCTGAAGGAGGAGCATTGCTTGGGAGTGTGAATACAAGGCTGGCTAAACTCTAGAAAAAAGAGGACAAGCCCTTTTTATCTGTCCCCTGCCCAGCAGGAGTGGACAGTGAAGAGTTGTACTCAACATCTGCCCCCAGTACACATGAGGAGGCTTGGCAGCAAGGCTTGTCTACTAAAGGTGTGTACTGGCTACTGGTTATGATTGCACTGAGAAAGAATGAACTTTGTCTGTTGGCTAATTAATTGCCTTAATGCTTTGGTCAGCAGATAGTATGGTAAGCAGTGCAGCTTGCTCTTGCTTTGTAATTTCTCCTCATCCACATGATAAACCATTTACTTCTCCCTTCCCCACCTTTGCAGAGACCTTCTGCCAATCATGTGTGACAAATGCTTGCTCCTTCTTCAAATGTTTTCCCTTTCCCTTGTTTGTATTTACTTGAGGCAGACATCATACTGGCATTCTGCTCATGTCCCCACTGTGGCTTGGCCTGTGAATCATCCAAATGTGCTACTGACATCTGCTCTTATATAGGAACAAGGATAATGGGGTAAGAATCTGACCTTGTAGTAAGTGAAAGTCTTGCTCCTGCCTACAGTGGGACCAAGGTTTAAACCAAGATATTTTTTACTGCCCCTGTGCTTGTTAGGATAGACAACCATATTTTCCTTTCCCTTGGTAACAGTAATAAATGGGTAAAGGCAGCTGAAAGCATAAAAGTAGGAAGGTCCCTGTAAGAGCTGGCATGTTTAGTGATGTTATCCATGGTTTGCTACTACAGCCCATGACAGTGTCATAAGAAAAATTTGACAGAGGTAAAAGTGCATGAGGGAGTTCAGGCTTCTACCTGCCCTCCAGTATTTATCAAGTTTAAGCAAGTAATTAAGCAGTGACAGTGGGATTTATTCAATGCATGCTTTTGGAGTGAGATGGTAGCCTTAGGTTTAAACCATAGTTTTACTAACAGTATTACGCAATAAGGATTCCTTCCTCCTTGTTAAGTAAAGCAAATGGCTATATGGCACTTACAAGCACAGAACCCACAGACGAGTGTGGAAAATATCTACTAGTATAATGCAGGGATTATAAAATATTATTTTTAAGGCACTTTATGTAGTAGAGTGAATATATCTAACTGTATTGCTGCATATAATTCTTTCAGATCTGAACACCTCGTTTCAACCTTTAAAGGTTTTATATAGTGAATTTATGGGATACCAGAGGCATGAGTAGGCTCATTTAATCTGCACAGTAAAAATGTAAGCCTTGAACTTCCTCAATGGTTTAACATCTTTAGTAATGAGAGATAAGAACCATGGTACAGAATAGCTTCACATGTAACATTTACTTTTAAATACAAGTTAAAGAGAAGTGTTGCACAAGAATTGTCTTTTACAGGTTTGGTCTACTTGTGCAATCCTTGCGAGGACTGGTGATACTTTCTCCTCTCATAATTACATATTATACTTACTGGTAAATGTAATGAGCAGTACTCTTCCAGATTTTGAGTATTCAAGCATAATCACAAAGTTGTGCATTCAATCAATTAACTGTTGTATTTTTATACTGTTAATGATAAATTTTAGGTTCTTTATATATCATTAAATAATGTCCTGTTTTTAAAAAACAAAATGAATACTATCACCAGCAACATTATGCACTTATTTTTAAAACTCTTGAGAAAGCTTTCTGAAAACAAGTCAATAGAACAATTGTGCAGTTAATCGCAAATCTATTTTATGTTTTATTAAATGTTTAGTGTTTTCCTAATTCACTTACATGGTAATAGGTAATCAAGTAATGATGACCAGCTTATAATTTAAAAATGGCTTGATTGTATGGAAACTTGAACGCTAAACAGGACCTGTCATCTAGATGGACAAAATATGAGCATGCATAAACTGTTTTCTTTTTTCCCAAGAAACAGTAATTGATGTGTTGATAGCTAGTGTTTGACTTAACATTGACAATTTCTCTCCAGTATGATGTTCTCAGTGCTTTTGGACCTTTTAAAATTCTTGTGCTTGAAATTTACTTTTTTTTTTCTTTCCTTTCCTTGTAGTACTAACTATTGGTGTAATACTTAAAGTACTGGAATCTACCCCACTTGACTTCTAAGATGGTGCAGGGGAAAGACACACATGATGATTTGCATTGTTTAGAAAACTAAAGGATTATTTGAGCATGGATCTCTTGGGCATGGCCAGGCTTTACCTTTGTTTCCAATAGGGAATGAAATGTCATCTAATGAAGATCTGAGCGACCATGACTCTCATCTTCTTGACCTGGTGCAGGGCTGTAGCCAGTAGTGAAGAGCAGGATGCATGCTCAAGAAGGCAACAGGAGTTAAAGACTATGCTGTTGCATCTGTTCTAAAGCCTTTAAGGACCAATTAAGTCTTCCAAGCATTGGAAAGCATAGAGCCGCAGTGTTTTTATTGAATATATCAATCTCTTTTATGCTGCCAAATTACATGTTAGGTGGACCAGATATGTGTGTCGGTGACACCTGATAGTATGCCTTGTGTATCCTTGCTTGTCTGTACTTGGGTGGTCACGTTGGTGTAACTGAATATCTAGCAATAAAAAGAAGAACATGCTCTGAAATAGCCCAGATGACTGGTTATCTTGCAAAGGTACTTCAGATAAATTTTACACTCAAAACATATTTTTTTTTTTTCTCTACCATAGACAGATTTCCTCCTGAACTCCGAACAATAAGGCTTTAAATCCGCAGCCTTCAATCTCTTTGTTCAGAAAAAGTCAAATTGGGAGTCCAATTCTGGAAACTGACGAAGTCAACTGAGGTGTTATTTTATAGTTTACCAGTTTCTCAGGTAGCTATCTACATGAGCCAGTACATGCAATGCATGTAAGTCAAAGCACAAATTTCTCTTCTGGTCAGTCTGGTAGGGTTTGTTTTTTTTTATTTGACCCAAGCCTAGAGCTCCTTTACTTAGTCTGAAGCACTTGCACCCAAGGCTTCACCCTACATACTACAATTTTAGCTTACTTTGAGGAGAAGGATAACATTTGACAACCGCGTTGAAATATGTCACCACACACAAAGCTGTCAGGGACAGCTTAGAAGTGTAGACTGACGATCTGCAGAAACTTCCAAATGCACATGACAAAAGCTAGCAGCTGGATGGCTGAACTTGAAGATGAATTGGTCATCACTGTATTTAAACAAGGAAAAAGAAGAAAATATGTGTAGTAAAAGTCTGGTTTCCTTCCAGATGTGTAGCACATCCAGGGACACCGTGGCCAGAAGTGCAAGGAAAGCAATGGCTGCACAGCAGGCTGCTGGTAGCCATATTTCTATGTGGATGGCTGTTCGTAGAAGTGACCCCATACATCCCAATGTCTATCTGTGTCTTTTATGAGTGACAAATTTCATGTTTTAAGGAGGTTTAAAAAAGCAAGACTCCTCATAGGTAGCCTACAGCACCAGATGTTGCGTGGCTAATGAAAGGTCTCTGGAAATTAAATAGGATGAAAGAGGGTTGTATATTTAAAGCCCTTGACTTCAAGTGTGAGACTCATTGAAGGTGGCTTAAGTCCTTTGACTAGCAACACCTGGCTAATTGTAAGGTACTTACACACCCCTTTCCATCCTACCAATGAAGGGTTTCAAAATTAATATTTGGATTATGGATATGGATTTGGATTTGTAAGCAGGATGGCAATAGATGCTTCTAGAGGTTATCTTAGGTTTGAAGCTATTACCTTAACTTGTCAGATGCTCCTGCTTTTATCTCTGTCCAGTAGAAGGAAAGAGTTATTTAAGTCTATTTAAAGTTCATCCTCTAGTGAAAAAATGATGTTCTCATTCTGCAAATTCAAAGGTATACAGAAGAAACCAGAGAATTACTGATTATGACAGGAATGAGCTGGAGACGTTTCCAATTTCCTGAAGTATTTGTGTCTACATCCTTTAAATATGAGGATTATGAGACTGAAACACTAAAATGCATTTCAGGAGGGAAAAAGAAAACTCACCAAAAAAAAAAATAAAACATCAAAGAAACCAACAACCCCCAAACAAGTTACTATGGTGTAGAAGATGAGGAACCTAAGTAGGCCACTGAAAGAGGCAAGAGGAGAATCAAAATACGCCCGTGGCATTAACAAATTCTCAGATGAATCTGTCTTCCTTGCAGGGTTCATGACCTTACTAAAGAAGATGACAAACATATTTAACATGAATCAAATTGCAAACTGTATAAGTCAGGATACTTATTAATCTGTGACCAAGTAACTTTGTTCCCTCTAGCTATCATATTAAATAATCATCTTTTACTTCACAATTAAGTAATCACTCTTCACAAGTGGCAGGTGGAATGGAATATAGAAAAATGCAGAAGGGGAATATACAAGCTAACAGCAGTTGTCTTAGGTATGCATTACCTGAAAACAAATATATCAAAACAGTTGGCAATGAACGTTAAAGAGTTTTGACATTGAATTACGGGAGGAACCCCAAGAATAATACACAATTGATATAAAAGTGTGTTTAGACATACTGAAAATTAGGAAGATATACTCTAAAAGCTTGAAATGAACCAGGTTTTTCTAAGCTGCATATGAGGAAAGGGTTTGGACAATATACCTGAATTAAAAACAATAGAATTAATCTACTAGCACTCAGAGGATTTTCCTGCTGTCACTTAGTGCTAGGTCCAAATGCATTCTTCACTAAAATGCTCTTGCTTTGAGCAGCGAGGCTGACCTTCCTTCTCATAAGTCTATCCTGCTGGTGATCCTATGATCTAGTCACACTGTGGTGCCCTTCTGGGGTATCTCCGAGTTGAGACTATTTAAGCCAAGAGACTCAGGTAGACAGCTCATGTGTGTCTTACAGAATGAGGCAGAGAAGGCTTGAGTGAACCTGCAAAGCATTTATTCAAGGAGTATTAAACTTCCTAATGTGCACCTTTTAACTTAGCTCTGGTTGTTCCGCCAGTTGTGGGAACATCATACGGGTGTAAGGAACTTAGTGGAGTATTTGTAGTTGTGTGTGTTGCTGAAGAAAGCCACCCAGGCATGAATGGCTGCAGAGACATGAGGAGAGAAAATAGCTTAGAATGTAACAAGTTGAGGTACAAATAGTGTTTTTACAGGATGGTTTCTGGTAAACTGTCACTGAACTTGGAGCATGACTTATTCCAAAAGTTTGTTTTTCCCTGGCGGCTTGACTAAAACTAGAGCAAGTTTTTTATTAGTGCTCTAACTAATGATGGAGCATGAGCCCTGACACTAGAGAATATTCCATAATATGCTTGCACAGTGACTGAATGTTAGGTGAGGATTAAATACTCTGTGTGGCAAAGGAAGCCTGCTGTTAACAAAACACCACAGAAGGCTTTAGCTTGTGTGTGACACCTGAAAACTGATCTGCTGATCTCTTGCTTTTAAAGATCTTGAATTGCTGATTTTAGTGATGTTGACTGCGCTTCTTTCAGCCTGACAAGCCATGTGAGTTAAGGGAAAGTAAAATAAAAGTTCTGTATTTGAGCTGTAATTGTGGTGTAGGTTTTTGTTTTCTTTTTGCCTACGCTTTCAAAGGAAGGAAACACCATAAGCCTTGCAATGTAATATGCATAGATGACCTTTTGAGTTCCGGATTGCATCAGGAAGGAGGAAAGTACTTCAAGGTACAAAAGCGGAAGGTTAGAACAAGGTCTAGTAATTCCAGCACTTTGAGCCACCAAAAATAAGAAATACTGCAGAGGTAACTTTGCAGTGCTGCAAGCAAAGATGGAAGAAAAGTGCAAATATATCCTCAACCATTAAAATATTAGAGCAGTGTTTTCAGTATCACTGTAACTTTTTCATATCTATCGAACTGTGAAGCTGAGTAACACAAGTAAATGCCAAGTGTGACAAAATATATAAAACGACAAGAGAAGGAAATAAATACCAAATGGTATCATCCAAAGCTATTAAACAGGAATCAAACAGCTACTGTGTTCACTACGTTCAATTCACTGGCACACACGAGTTCCGATAAGCAATTTAGCAGCATCTTCTCTATCTTGGGTAGGACAAAGGGTAATAAATGAAATCATTGCCCTTTGGGTTTGGAAATTGTATGTGAAAAGCAGAAATAGTCTGTCCTTGGTTTTGTTTGGGTTTTTTTTTTGGTTGGTTGGTGTGTTTGATTTTTAACAGTAAGAGTAAAATACTGATTATTTTTTCTTAACTGAGGTTTGTGGCAAAACTTCTGTCGATGTTAGCTTCACTACTATGTTAAAATAGTAATGCCTCATGAGACCTTTTGTGCTGCCAATACAGAAATGTGCAATGAGACATTTGTTTTCCCTGGAAAACTTACCATTTAAACAGAGTATGAAATAGATGGTGCACTAAAAAGACTTCATATAAATGATATCTTTGTAGTGAGGGATTCAAGGGCTCCAGAATCCCAGAAAGTAGAGGGGGGAGAGAGAGATAGCAAGAGACTCCAAACTTCACTGCAAAATATTGAAGTGAAGACATTCACAATAAGTTGGGAATTAACATCATCTGGTTGGGTCTTTTCTGAGAGGTGGCTGCATCACTCCCTCACACAGCCACTGGGCAAACCAAATGGAGATGTTGGTGGAGGGGTCTGGAGACTTATTTAGCCAAGCACCAAGTTTTGTGGGGCACATCCTGTGAGTCTGTTCTAAAATTCCATTTTAATTGTGTATTACCACTTGCTAAGGTGGGCGTGGGAGTTGCTTTTCTCAGAGAAGGAATGCTTGCTGTGCTGCCTCATTGTGTCACAGGGACCGGGAGGACAACTACTTGGGGTGAAACAGGGCATGCTGTGCTCCCAGCAGCAGGACCATGGGGAAGCATTGCTGGAGTTACCAGAGTTACCTGAAGGAGGTAACTGTCTTTTATGTCCCAGTTTTCCCTAGCTTTTTCTTTTGATTTGTTCCTTCTCTTTTTGTCGATGTTGACAATCAGAAGCATTCTTGCAATGCCTTGGAGCTCTACCCTACTGCACTGAAGGATTAGAAAAGAATTTTCACTGTTGGACTGGATTGACTGGGGTTCAGTAGGTTTTCTGCCTGCCTTGCAGCTGGAGCACAGAGAATCAAGACTTCAGATGTCTTCCCTATAGTATAATAAAGGAACAACTCTTGTAACTTGCAATTGCTAAGCAGAATAGAGAAGTAATAGACATACTGTTTCCTATCATGACTGAGACTTCAGACTTTTTCTGTTTGATCTTTTGCCAGAAGGGGACAGATGTCTAACAGAAGCAGTCAAACCGAGGTTTTCTGTTCAGTCCTGTCTCCCACTGCTGTCCCCCGCCCCGCTTTTTTTTTTTTCCTTCCAAACTATACTGGAAAGCAGGCTGCTGGGCCACCCAACAGGAGCTTTGCACCTGGTATTTTAACCAGGTTCCTGGCCTGGTCACTGAAATTGTGAAAAGATATGTAGTTTCATTCAATACCTCTTCAAAAGAGGTTCAAACCTGATGCTGAAAACCTCTTCCAGCAGCTGTTTTCCATTAATTTACATGCTCTAAGCAACTGCTGTATTTCAAGATGATGTTTGCTGTTTTGAGTTGGTCTTTCATGGAACGAGTTAGATACTTGTTTTAGGCAGAAAGTGGTTCTAATTTCTCCCTGTGATTTTACAGCTTTAAATTCCAGTAGTCTTGTTGTACTGAAAGCACTGTCACTTTGAGACAGGAAACACTGCTCATTATGCAGAGGGGACAAACCATGTGCTCTCAGTAAGTCATTCCTTTTTGTACTTGTGCTATAGAGTTTCACTCTTACCTGAAAGCAAACTTGCTTAGGTTGAAAATACATAGTTACTAGTTAGAACCGTGTAACAGCTTTTTCTAAGGCATCAGTCTCTGCTCATATTTTTAACAGCATTTTGTCCTACTTGTAAAATATGCGCCTTTTGTGCATCTGACTTATTGCTTACAGCCCATGAGGTTTCTTCAGGCACTCCCAGATGCTTTTGCAAACAGCACTCAACTAATGAAATAATAATTTCCATACTTCACAGTACTCACAGGTGCATTAATACTGCACTGAAATGAGCACTTGTGACATGTTGGTAACACGCAGCCTGGTGAGCCCCAAAGCTGTCCATGTTTGTCATCGAATCATAGAATGGTTAGAGTTGGAAGGGACCTTAAAGATCATCAAGTTCCAACCCCCCTGCCATGGGCA
>VZTM01009147.1:0-15659 GCA_013400555.1 Jacana jacana
TGTTTGTTTTGCAGTATCACAAAAGAGCAAATGCAATGGTTTTGAAAGTATCACAGAGATTTCCAAGCCTGCTCAAGAGTTCCATCTGCCCTGAGATTTGTGATTAATTACATTGGCTGCAAGAATGGAATATGGACACTTTCCCACTGTTTCTTAGTATAGTCAACTGATAAAAATGCATGTAGGTTTTTTTGACAATAAGATTGCCTTCTATAATTGTGAAATAAGTGGATTTTACAGTAGACTGTATAATCCTCCACTTGTGGAAATGTGATGTAAGGAAGTAATCACATAGTACTGGTATTATGAAGATGAGCTCTTGGCATTTGCTGAACAGTATGGCTAAACCGTCTTTTTTAGGCTAATCTCTGAAGCAGTGTGAACAAAGTAATCAGATTGAGATGAAAAAGTTTAAGTGGATCATCAATATGACAGGAAGGGTTTTGAGAACACTTCAAAAGATGGAAGAGAAGGGTGTTTCTTTTATTTCAGTTTTTAATCTGAGTTGATTCTATTCTGCTTGTCTGAAAAATGACCCATTATTTTTCTCAAGAAGAATTCCCAAGTGAAACCAAAGTTGTGTGCTGATACTCTATAATCTAATAAGGTAGCCAAATTTTTGGGATGATATAAACAAGAAATTAATTTGTTTCCAAAAATCTGTGGTGAAATTACAGATTTGAGTGTTGAAAAAGAGCATTTTTGCCAAAAGTAAGACATCATAATGGTTCTTAGTAACAATTTGATGACTTTGAAGAAATACAGTTTTATGGCGAAGCGACATAAGGTATGTACATAACCATGTCAAAAATATAAATATAAATTTAATACCAAAGGTATGTGTTTTAGAAATGAACAAAACCCAGAATTAGGTTTTTCCTATTAATAGGATCAAAGATACAGAATATATGTTTGAAAATAATTGCCTTCGTAGTTTACTTCAGTTTCGATCATGACTGAACGAATATCTACTAAACCTATGTCTTTTGATGTATTTTTAACCTGTGTTTATTTTATCCAATGGTAGAGATGAATGTGTCTTTCTCAAACCTTTCATTAGGTTACTCTACAGGGTTCAGTTTCTTTGTGTGAGTTACAACCAAAGCCTTTGGAAATCAGTGACTGCCTTCAGTGGGCTCTGGGTCGGATCCCAAGGTGACCCTGGCAACTCTTTGACAAGTAGGACTTTTCCATGACTGAACTGGCAGTAGCAAGTTGTCACAGATTTGATGGTATTTGAATAGAGAGATTAATTTAAATAGGCTGTGCTTCAACATGAATTGACTCATTATAGAATCATTTAGGTTGGAAAAGACCCTTGAGATCATCAAGTCAAATCCATCAGCCCCACTCTACAAAGTTCTCCCCTACACCAGATCCCTCAACACCACACCTAATCAATTTTTAAACACGTTCAGGGATGGCAAAACCACCATCTCCCCGGGCTGCCGATTCCAGAGACTGACCACTCTTCATGTGAGCTGGTAAGACTCACTGTAAAGGAGTAGAAGGTGTTTTGTCCAGGGTTTTCAGAATTACTGAAATGCATTTGGTGCCATTGGTTTGCAGAGGTAAAGGAATGGAAGAATCTAGGTTTTGTCATTTTTGTTTAGATTGTACTTTCCTGCTTTGGAATTCAAATCAGGTTTCAGAGTTTGGTTTCAAGCATCATGGAAATAAATTTCCTTGAAGTTTTATAACTTAGATAAGAGCAACTTTTTTGTTAAATTCTGTTTAAATCATGGTACTTTGTTACTATATGTTAAGCTATGTTAAAAAAAATTATAACCCCCCCGATTTTATGTCTGTTAGCTGCTTCCCGACTTGCTATTCTATCCCAACAGCAAAACATCTGTTTCCCCTAATGCTGGTAAATTGGTATAGCCACATGCTTTGGGCTCATCTACAAATGTTATGCTATTCCTCAGCTTGAATACGAGAAACCAAGGTTTCCTCCTTCCTTCCAAAACCATCTGCAAGCCTTCAACTTCATCTTTGCAGTTTGTTTCCTGGAGCAAAATCCTTGGAGAACAACAATGTTCTGTGACGTGAATAAGCTTTAGGGATTAAGAATCAATCTAATATATAACATAAATATAACATAAATATAATAATTGTTGTTATGTTTTAGGTTAGGCCTTCAGGTCCTAATTCCAAGACATAACATAGTGAGGCAGGGAATAAATTCTGTGATCTGGAGCTTCTCTCTGAGAATACTATGCCTCCAGCTTTCTCACAGTGAAAGAGACAATTTCATTTGAGTGCTATTTATATACCCTTAACTTTCTTAGTCTTTCTTGGGAACAGAGTTCGTTTTGAGGCAACCAGAGGTAGGATAATGGTGCTGTTTCATGTTTAGTGCTGTATTGCTAGAGTTAGTTTTAGTAGTTTGTACAGTAAAGGGAAACCTTACTCATAATGTATCAATACATGCTATGAAATATATTGGGATATATTTCAAATTCTTTCACTTAGGCTCTTACTACTAACACAGTTCATGTCCTGAATTTAATATTTAATGCTGAGGTGAATACTATGAAGTAATTAGAGTCTCTTGGCTGTCATAGACTTGCAATTTTTTGCAATGTCTTGGTCTTCTGCAGAATCTCCTTATAACCAGTTACTCCATTGTAAAATACGAGTAGAGTCTGGCATTTGGTACCATTCTATAGTTTGGATGTGTTGCAAAACCAACATATTTTTAAAGTTGGTTTAAGTTTCTTTTTTTCTCTGCACTTGAATCTAACGATCTTACTTTGATTTCTTTTTATATTTCTGAATTAATATTTAAAAACCATTTGTCATATACAGTAATTTATCATTCTGCAAGAAAAGTAACTTGCCATTTAGAAAAACTGTATGTGCATCTTACATTAGAGAGGACGGTTACTATAATGGCAAATCAATTTTAGGCAAACAATGACCACACTGGAATCTGTGCAGAAAAGAACAAGAAAAAGCAATCAAGGCCTGCAAAAACGTAAGTAGAAGTATGGAACTTAAAGTTAAGTTTCATTTACTTTAGTTTGTGTACACCTTAGATGAATTGATGGTGGTCTTCTAATACCAATGTAAGAGCACTTACAATCCAGAAGACTAGAGGGGAACAAGATCCCTGAGTAAAAGTGAAAATTAAATTCAACAGAACAGATGTAGATATTACAAGAGTGAGAGCAGTTTAGCCTTTTAACAACTTAATTAAAAATGCAGTATGGTTTCTGTTATTTGACATTTAAATATGGATGCCTTCTGCATGGCAAACCTCTGAAGTTCTTTGTCATGCATAAGGCTGAGTTAGTAGGTTTGCAAAGTATACAGCTCTGACTTAAATTTCATGAACTGAAACAACCCACATGCCAAAAAAATTTAATGTTACAAGGGAATAAAAATTAAATTATGCAAATTTTTGTGTTGTGAATATGAGTTACACTGATATCCTCCATTCATAGACGTGATTGGTGATCTTTTCTGTACATTACTGCTCAATATATTTAGTGGGGTATTCCTATATGACTTGTAGCTGGTACAGGTCCTTCTTTGGCTATTTACAATAGCTCAACAGTCAGCCATCCTCATCATTTATGGCGTATCCAGGACAGAATTAGTAAGAACTTCCTTTACGTTAAGCCTTTCTAGTGTGATACAATAATTCATCTAGCCTTTAAGAATAGTTTTTAAGAACACTAGATGAAATTAGTATTAATGTAATGCAATAAGCCCTGTTTATGCTAGCTTTTTAAGTCAGATTTTTCTGAAAGTAGTGTATAGCAAGTTTATAGTTTATTTTGTTCAGTCTGTTTCCCAGAGATATAAATGTGTAAGTTCAAACAAGTGTACTTTCACATCATCATTTCACTCTAAAGTATCCTTCATTGCTTCCTCCATCCTGCATTGTGATTTCGGTATCTGTAGTCACAGTTTGTTCTCTACAGCTTACCCTTGCTCCTCAAAATTTTACTCTTTTTATTCCTTACTTCTCTGATGATTTTAAAGTTGATTTTTTGCTTGTAGCAAATCCAACAGAGCATATCCTCTAGCTGTCTTATTGTCACCTGTGTCGTCTTACCTCTGCTAAGGTGTTTGAGAAAAAAATTGTAAGGATCTTGTAGATCATGTATCAAAAATCTGTGGTGCATCTTTGATGTGTGACATAACATTATCCTGGGCATGTTAGAAGGGCCTGTGTTGAGGGGCAGTCCCGCGAGAGACAGGAGGTGCGAGGAGCCGCCGCCGTGGAGGAAGTGTCCGGGTTGGGTGGGGCCTTGAGCAGCCTGACCTAGTGGAAGATGTTCCTGTCTTGACTAGATGATCTTGGAAGGTGCCTTTCAGTCCAAACGATTATGTGAGCAGTCCTCTCATATTGCTTAACAAAGTGGTTTATATTTTGGTATTTTTTTTAATCTCTACGTTCTATATCTTAGAATGCATGTGATAATCCACTTGAAGTGCTACAGTAGTCTCAAATGGGATGGGGTGGTTTAAGCACTAGTTCACAGAAGTAGAAGTAAAACACAACTTAAATGCTACAATAAAATGGAGCTCAATGAACACAAGGTCTGTGACATGATCTCTCACGTCTGTGCAGATCCAGTCGTGTATCACTGCATGAATAGTCAGGGTTTATAAACTGGTATGGAACAGATAATGAGATCTTTCTGCACCTTGAGACACAGCATGTTAATGTGTGAGAATTACTGTTCTTCCTCCCTGCAAAAAGGTCCTGTGCAGTGGGAAGTGTCTGAAAGATGGAGAGGTGACTGGTAATGAAATCAAAACCTGAAAAAGTATAGGGAGTAAAAAAGAGAACTCCTACTGTTTAAGAACAGGTAAGAAAACGTGATTGAACTAAAATCTCTCTACCTGTAAGTATTTTGTTTGTCTTCCCCTCAGGCTGTTAATTAGCTTGGTTCATTTTGTCCCTTGAACAGCCCTGCTAGTCCTACCCTCAGGAGTAGGAAAAGCATACTGAAGCACAGTAGTTGCAAAAGAAGGGGAGCATAATAAAGTATATCCTTATGTTAGAAAAAGTCTGTATTTCCCTGGGTGTGCATGCAAGTGTCTATCTGAATGCAGCTGGTGAGATGATTCTTGCCATGTAACCAAAAGGCATGCTCAACATTCATCACAGTTTGTAAAGACTGTTAGCAGTCCTGACACCTGTTTCCTCACTTCATATTCCTCTACAAAAGATAAAGGAAATAACAGATAAGTCAGGAGATGTTGGCTAACCATTACTTTTTCTTCTAGTCTGTATATATGCAACATTTTTTCCTTGAGAGCAACCTACCTAACCCTCTCGGCATGTCTTTTGCTTTCATCCTGCTGATTCCCCTTTAACATTATATCCCATTAAGATAATGTGTACTACAGGTAGGAAAAAGTAATTCAGCCCTCTGCAACTGTGATTAATGTAGAAGAGATTGCAAGCATATTGTTTTCATTAGAAAGAAACTCTTGAATGTTTCCATTTAACTCACTGCAGTTTTTAACCAGATGATATACAATGTTTGTGTTCTAAAAATAAATGTCTATCACATTGACTTTCATATAACTTATTCCATAATGGAAAGCAAAACATAGCCTGCCTGATAGAGAATTGAAGTAAGGAAATGAATTCTCATATTGCTTAAAATGCACCACTTTGCAACTTTGTTCATGTATTGTCACAGTGATTCATGTTAGTCTATTAATAGAATTACAATGTTGAGAATTTCTAAGAAAAGTACAATATACAGCCATTTTGGCTCAAAATTAGGTGATGTGTTAAATAGAATTACTTGGGATTTTTTCTGTTTGGCTTCTATCACTAAATAGATTCTACTTTATCACTATTTTCATTTATCAGAAGAAAATGTATGTGCTGATTATGAAGTGTTAGGGTGGAGCTAAATGTGAACTAAATGAAATTTGGAGACTGAACTGTTGAAACATGAAAGATAACATGTAGATGATAAGCGTGTTTTCATGTAAGCATTCTTCTTACTTACTGTAGTTTTCAAGGTGGTGTTAAAAGAGCATGAAGTTCACGAGGTTACTGTCACTTTGCAATACTCCATGCTATTAAACATGCTGTATCACATTGTGATACGATTATTCCATCACTATTTTTACTTGAAAAGACTTTTTATGAGAATGATCCATCAGTTGCCGTCATGCAGGATAATGAGGACTCACTCTGAAATTATTCCCTATTTGTAAACTCAATGACAGTGAAAAGCAGTTTTTGCTACTCTTTGGCAAATTGCTGTTACTATAGCTTTCTGTTGGCACATCTTGCATTCTGTTAAATGTACCAAGTGTTTGATACCTAATTATGCACTTATAGGTTTTCAGAGAATCAGAATGCAAATAGTTGTTGTGGATTGAACTCTTATTTTGAGCTCTCCGGATTATTTTCTTAACTTAGGCACTACAGCAAACCACACTGAGAGCTATTAATGTAAATTAATTATTCCTCCTGCTGGCTTCTTTACAACTTACTCAGATGAGGGATTATTAAATGCATCATGCCTTGCAAATTTGCATGCATTAAAAGCCTTATCATTGCCTGTGCACTGCTGGCCTCCAACAGGGGTCCAAGAATTAAAAAATTATTGCTCAACCATTTTAACTTGGAAGTGCTGATCACTGGCCATATGGCTCTAAAATACAGCAGGGTAGGTCATTCTGATTATAAACCCTCCTGGTAGCATGACATCCCTCACGTTGTCCAGGGCATAAAAATCATACTGCCCTTTTACATTAGCACTTTAAAGCTACCATCAAGAAGCAAATTATAGAACGTGGCAGAAAAATTAATTTTGGTGTTTTTAATTTTGGGTTCAAGTAAAGAAAGGAGATAACCATGGAAACCTAGAAAAATGAAGGAATATAGATCTGCTGGCATGTATCTGCAGAGAATTAAAGAAATGTGTAGAGGGATTTTTATTTTTATTATTTATCATTTGATTCTATATTTTATTTGGCATTTTTATCCTAAGCAAAGATAAAAATTTCTGGAAAAAGGAAAAATATAGGAAGTCCAAATGCATTTTGTGTGTTTCAAACAGTTTTGTTTTAAGACAATTATAACTAATTTAAATTTTTGAGAACTCTGTGTTCATTTCAAAAATAAAAGCAAGCGATGAATTGATAAGATGCTGACATGAGAGTTTGTTTTTAATTGCAGCAAAAATGTTTAAAGATTGTGTTAAATTTTAGCAGAAAAGTTTCAAGATCTCAAAAGATTCATGTATTTATATAGTGCTTTGAAATAAAAAAGCTATGAGATATTTTTGAGAAATTTTCAATTATTAAGNGTATTTTCCTGATTAATTTTGGTGTTTTTAATTTCTGGTTCAAGCAAGTAAAGGAAGCAGATAACCATGGAAACCCAGAAAAATGAAGGAATATAGATCTGGCATATATCTGCAGAGAATTAAAGAAATGTGTAGAGGAGTTCTTATTTTTATTATTTATCGTTTGATTCTATATTTTATTTGGCATTTTTATCCTAAGCAAAGATAAAAATTTCTGGAAAAAGGAAAAATATAGGAAGTCCAAATGCATTTTGTGTGTTTCAAACAGTTTTGTTTTAAGACAATTATAAATAATTTAAATTTTTGAGAACTCTGTGTTCATTTCAAAAATAAAAGCAAGCGATGAATTGATAAGATGCTGACATGAGAGTTTGTTTTTAATTGCAGCAAAAATGTTTAAAGATTGTGTTAAATTTTAGCAGAAAAGTTTCAAGATCTCAAAAGTTTCATGTATTTATATAGTGCTTTGAAATAAAACATCTATGAGATATTTTTTTTGAGAAATTTTCAATTATTAAGTATATTAAGAATACTGAAACAAACTTCAAGGAGAGTTAAATAGTTTTCGTTTCACTTAAAATGGTATATATATATTAGAAACAATTAGCAAATGAGTAATAATGAAAGAGTAAGGGCCCTGAAGTATTGTTGACCAGATCTAGTTGCCGTACAGGTTTTTGACTACCCCAGCAGTTGGGTCCACATAAAGTCATCCCCTCATGCATTTGCACAACTGAGGAAGAAGGAATAAGGGAACTTAGGCCAAATATTTTATGAACTCTGTGTTTGTGGCTTTCCTACCCTCCAATTAAATTTCTGTACTATGTGCCTCCTTAATTCAGCTGAAACTGTGACCACGCAAATGTATTAATTTTGATGTTGCTTAGGAAGATCACGTCCATGGGAGTTTTAAGACAGATGCTGAATTTCTGGATGACTGCAGCATCTGTCATTAGTACTCAAGTCCTCTGTGTATGAGAAAGGGATTCTTGAAGGTGCCTCAATGTTTATAAAAGGTTATAACCTCCAGGGATTGTCATAATTTTCTCATTGCTGGTAATGATAGTCTCTTGATGATTTCCCAATCTCACAGAATTCAAAAAGGAAAACAAAAATGTTAAAATCATGTTTCATAGTTTACCAAAGATTAGTCAACATGTCATTTTTTATTTTTTATTTTTCACATTTGCAGTAGCAAACACATGGACTGCTTTCTAAACTAGATTTTTAAGTCCTTTTTGTAGGTAAAAAATGTATATGCTTGCATCTTGCCTAGATTGCAAGGGACCTTTAAAATCATCAAGTGCAGCTGTTAACCTGGCACTGCCAAGTCTACCACTAAACCGTGTCCCTCAGCACTGTGTCTACCTGTCTTATAGATACTTCTGGGGATGGTGACTCCACCACTTGCCTGTTCCAATGCTTGACAACCCTTGTGGTGAAGAAATGTTTCCTAATATCCAATCTAAACCTTCCCTGGTGCAACTTGAGGTTATTTCCTCTTGTCCTATCCCTTTTTACCTGGGAGAAGAGATGGATCCTCCTTTCAGGGAGTTGTAGAGAGCAATAAGGTCTCCCCTCAGCCTCCTTTTCTCCAGGCTGAACAACCCTAGTTCCTTCAGATGCTCTTCCCAAGACTTGTCTCCAGATCCTTCACCATCTTTGTTGCCCTCCTCTGGTCACGCTCCATCACTTCATTGTCTTTTTTGTGGGGCCCAAAACTGGACACAGCAGTCAAGGTGGAACCTGACCAGCACTGATGGCAGAGGGGTGATTGCTGCTGCAGGCCTGCTGGCCACACTATTCCTGATACAGGCCAGGATGCCAGTGGCCTTTTTAGCCACCTGAGTATACTGCTGGCTCGTGCTCAGCTGGCTGTTGCTCAACACCCTCAGGTCCTTTTCTACTGGCTTTCTAGCCACCCTTCTCTGACCTGTAGTGTTGCATCAAGTAGTTTTGACCTAAGTGCAGGACATGGTAGTTGACCTTGTTGAACCTCATTCCATTTGGCTTGGCCCATTGATCCGACTTGTCCCGATCCCTCTGTAGAGCCTTCCTGTCCTCAAGCAGATCAACACTCCTGCCCAGATTGGTGTTATCTTCACATTTACTGAGTTGAACTTGATTTCCTCAGCTGGATTTTGTGATCTTTTCTCTGGATTTGCCCTAGCATTTCTGCTGGTCGTGTTTACTCTTTTTCTTCAGTGCTGTACTTCTCTTTTACTTCTCATCCAAGGACTCTTGAGAAAGTAAGAGGGAGGGAGGATGAAAAACAAACAACCCTTCTTCTCAAACTTCCGTACTATCCTCTTTCGCATCGCTCTGCTGATTACTCTTGTCCAGTGATCAAGTGCTCTGCATATCTTCACTTTCAAGATGGATAGGCAGGCATGGCTCTGTCTTGCCTATCATCTCATTCAGTAAGTCAGTACTGAAATTCTGACAGTGCCCACCTGCAAAGCCATCTGATTATTTTTTAGGATTCATCTGCTTCACTGAGACCATTGAAATGTTGACAATAGAGAAAATGCTGTCATTACTGTTTGTTTGTTTTTCGCCTCTGCTCTTTATATCTTTTGTTTTTTCCTTTAGAATGTTAGTAAATAGTGATCAGGGTCCACTGTGGTTTTTCCATCAGTGTGATAGGTAGGACAAAGACATTTTAGGCTAAAACTGGAGATCTTGTGTGTTACAGAACTGCAAATCAATATTAAGTCTATATTCAGAGGTCCCTAAAATTAAAGTAACTTGTTGACTTCAGTCTAAAGACTTTTTCATCTATAATTAATTAAATTGAACCCTAATGTGAACTTCAGGGGTTTTATTTCTGTTAGTTTTTGAATTGACAGACTAAGAAAAAAAATTGAGAGCAAAAATTAAAACCCAATGCTGGGTTCTGGGAAAGATTCCATTTTTCACAAAGCATAACTGACAGCCATGTGTCTGAACAGTTCTGGTCATCTGGGTTTTTAAATGTTTGAATCTTAGAAGATAGCAACAGTTCTCACAGCAGGGTGGCTGAACTGTGTACAGGCATACATGTGTTCACTGAATTAATCTGCTTCTTTCTGCATGGTAATTGAGACAGTTTTCTTAAATTACTTGTTGAAATGTTGGCATATATATTTCAAAATATGATGTTTAAGTATGCCTTGTTGCCTGCTCATTCTACCTGCTTGTACCAGTCAGACATTATTTGGTTTTGATCTGCAACTGAATGAAGTGTTAGGAACAGGAAGCAGCATGCCTAGGTTTAACTAAGATGGTAATACTGATGGAAATATTAGTATTAGTTGAACATGTTGGCATTGCAATAGCAGCCGTTTTCTAAGAAATCCTAAGATTTCTGCCCTATTGCTTCAAGTAGTCTGTGTGGGTAGAGATTTGTGTCCCTGGAAGAAGTTGGACAAAGTTAACGTTGAGGTTATTTTTCAGGGTCTACATGGGAAAATTGAATAGGGTGGAGTACTTTCTCAGAGAATCAGGATTTGGTTTGTATTGCACTTGCTTAGATAAAAAGGTGAAAATAAACCCCGTTTTTACAGTGTTTTTTGCAATAACACACTTCAGTCAATCATATGTGAACCTTTGGGGATTTTGCAGACGCTGAGTTTATATTATTCCTCTAATAATGAAACACAAAACAGTTAATAAATATATGGGAAAGCTTTCCAGTGCACTTTGTTTCCTTGATAGCAGCATGTTTTGTGTCTATAGTATAGTATTCTACTGGGTGAAGATAAATGGATTTCATAATCTCTCTCTGGGGAGAAAAGTGAGACTGGAAAAGATTGGAGCTGCATGAGCTAGATATCTTAACATTATAGCTCTGAGAGGCAGAGCTCTAAAAAACCATCAAGGACATTACCTTCTTGATTGGAGATTCAGAAATTGATGCACTGCCTTCAGTCCTGTTATGTTTTCAAACCTTCATTAAGTTTATATTGTCTTCCACCTGACTGTTATAAATTGCTGGTCTGAAAAGAAATCATTCGTCATAGTGTGTCTGATATAAGTAGATTCATCTTCAAAACAACATTATCATTTCCTAAAGACTGGTTTCAAATTGGTCATCAGAATATGAGCTCAACTGCATTGCGTTATTTTGACACATTATTCACTGATGTCATTTCCTGATGGGTTTGTGCTTAATATGTTGAATTATCACAAAGGAGAATGCTTAATCCATTATCGGTTTTAAGAAATACCACTACTGGTGATTACAGCTGTAAAAAACCCAAAATTAAACTTTAGTTTTGGGAAGTACGCTCATAAATTCCTTTTGGCTGTAAGAACAGGTGTCCAGTCACTGTTTATAGGCATTGCTACCATTATGAAAAGATTTCATATGGGAATAGGTAAAATTACAGTACGATGCACTTAGTGAGGTATGTCCCATTTACCAGTTTTAAATTTAGTGGCTGGGCATATCTAGAGAAATTCAGAGAAATTGCAGTTGTCAGTTACGGCTAGCCATCCTTTAAGAAACACCTAGTAGCTTTAATAGCTTTCAAAAGAATTAATAGTTCCCGGCATATTAATTACTGGGTTACCATTTGTGGTGGGTTGACCATAGCTGGCCGCCAGGTGTCCAGCAAGCTGCTCTTTCCATCTCCTCAGCAGGACAGAGGGAGAAAATAAGAAAAACTCTAGGCCTGGGATAAAGGCACTTTAATTGAAAAGAAAAAACCAACAACAACAAAGGTCACACACAGAAGTAAAGCAAAACTGAAGGAGATTTATTCTCAACTTCACATCAGCAGGCAATATCCAGGCATTTCCTTGGAAGCAGGGCAGCAGTACAGACAGTGGCCCCTGACATGGGGAAGGCCCTGGTCTCATCTGACAGAGGCCTGCCCTGCAGCCCCCCACTGCCAAAACCTTTCCACATAGACCCAATGCAGATTGTACTGGTCATCTGCGTTTGGATTAATCATAGCTAATTAATTAGCCTGGCCTTGTTTATGCCACTACTCTTAAATACTTCAGAATACTCCTGACCACATTCAGTGTCACTGGAGAGATTGCCTCTACTCGTCTCTCTACAAAATATTTCAGTCCCTCAAGTGTTAATGTTCACTTTGGAGAAAAAGACTGCCAAATGACCAGTTCTTCAAATGTGATTTTCTGCAATTTTCCCATTTTTGGCTAGGGTTTCATCCTGTCTCTTCTTGTCCTGTTGGCACATAAAGATCAGAGAGAGAGAGTCTGCGCTGGTATAGAAAAAAACATCATGAAAATGAGGAGTAGAGTTTTTTCACACGGTCCTGGATCTATCCACTTGACAATCGTTTTTAGTGTGTGTGCTTATTTTAAAAACATCTATTTTAAAATTTCTTGTTTGTTTTTAACCTCAGAAATAAAATTCAGAAATCATGCAAATTCCAGGTAATTGTTTAGGGGGGAAATGGTGGCTTTGTTTTTTTCCAGAGAATCTCACAATTTTTTACTTCATATTTAAGGGGTCAAAGTAGACAACTTCAAGCCACATAGACATTTCAGATAGGAAGTGTGATCCACAGTGAACCTATGGACAGTGCAGTAATGAATACCTAGAAGTGGTACAGTACATTGAGAGTAGAAATTTGGACATCACCTGCTAATGAGCTTAAGATAAGTTGATAAAAGGCTCAAATCTTAAATATGTGGTTTTCTAACAGTAGTATAATTTCAGAGAAAAGGTAAGACAAGATTTGAGGAATATTGTTAATGATGATGCCTGAAGGTTTCAACTTCTTTTGCTTTGTCTCAGTTCATCTCAAAGAAAAACTCTGCTTTTGGAATCGGTCAAAACTCAGAATTTCTATTGCATGAGAAATGTCTATATTTCAAAATTTGTTTTCATTCTTAGTTGAAAACATTTTTGATACATAGGTTTTTTGTTCATAACATAAGTGATGTATTTCACTCTTCCCTAGGTAGTAACAGCTGGTAACTTTCCAGCACAGTGAGTTTCCATGCTAGTGACTCCCATTCAAGTTGCTTCATACATCGGTAAAACCCTTCTGGTGACTCACATTTGAAAAGACAAGCATATTACTGTCAGAAGAGCTAGCACAATGGTAGACAAGGCTAAACATAGAACGTATTCTGAAGAGATCAGAGAAAAATCAAATATATAACTTCTAGTATTGCCAGTAGTAACTTTGCATTAGGTAAAAATGATGAATTGCCAAAGCCCTTGAATAGACCAGGAGCCCACTAGAAATACTACTGTCATCTGTGTTTGTACTTACCACTGGTGATCACCAAAAGAACTGGCATTATATTTACCCTGGAATATTTTGCAAGATGATCTTGACAGATGAATGGTGAAATATCCTGAGCCTGCACAGAATTATGATTATTAGTGCTTCTTTACCCTTTGCCCACTGTGACATAGAGAGGCAGGTGCTGGGGGAACTTCAGCCTTGAGGACCTAAAAAATAAAGTGAAAATATGGATCATGTTTTTAAAATATGTTTAAAAATGACTTGGACTAATCCAGGGGGTCTTATTTTGGCCAAGGAATAATAAGTTTTGCTTGATTATTTCCTAGCCTTATGTAGCTTGGAAGGGACCCTGGGAGGACATGTAGTTCAGCATCCTTCTCAAACTTTGGAATTGGACTGCATTGCTCAGGATCGTGTCCTTTCGAGCTTGGATTATCTGCAATGAATAGGTATTCCCCAGACTTTCTGCCCAACATATTCCTAACTATATAGAAAAATTTTCCTGATAAGAAACTTATTTTCTTGCAGCTTGTGTCCATTGCCTCTTGGCCATTTTCTGTGCATGTTTGAGGAGACTATAGTTCTTCCTTCTTTATAACCACAGCTAAGGTAAGACCAGCCGCCTTAATTTCCTGACTTCAGGCTGACTAAACCCAGTTCTGTCAGTCTCTCCTGTCTTGTGCTGCAGCCCTGTAACCATCCGGGTGGCCCTTCTCTGGACTACATGCTTAGTACAGGGAAGACTGAGTACAGCACTCGGTGCAGTCTCCAAGAAAACAAAATATAGCAGGGTTACTTCAGGGGTCGTGACTGCTCACACTCGAGTTTTTTTCCGCTTGTGCTTCCTGCAAAAGGTGGAAAGCCCTTGTCCAAATCCATGATTGTTCTTGCCTGAGGATCTGATTATTTGGTGGAAATAGATGCCAGCAATGTGATAAATCTGATAAACTGTTTTGTCATTCGTCCTTATTCTAATTCCAGATTTAGAGACCTTGGAGTGGCTTGATCTTGACCCTTAGAATAGCTATTTAAGTAGAAATAGGGGAAACTGTGATATTAGAAACCATGGTATTAAGACCCATAACCTCAAAACCTAAAGTATAATCAGCTTACCCTACAGATGCTGTTTTTCTAAACATTCTGATGTGCGAGAGGCTTGTGTGGCATGTCCCTGTACAATACACAGTAAAGTCTCTTCAGTTATGTGATCAAACCCACAATGATTGAGAATTAAATTTCAACAATTTAAGTAATCCTTCTGGCCTTGCAGCTCAGGGCACATCAAATTGGAAATCCTATTAAGAAAAAGTGTCTATATTTATAAGGACAGGAGGTTCAAAAAGTGCAGTTGAAGCCAAAGCTTTTAAGCTGTTAGGTTCAACAGGACATGAAAAAATAGTTAAAATAATTGCGAGGAATTCAGTGCACCTATTGAGAGTTCTTACAATCAAAAAAAGGATAAAGAACCTCCACAAAAGTGAGAAATAGCAGAATAGCTGTTGTGAGAGTGAGGGAGCACAAGTGGAAATATTCAAAGTACTAATGTGCATATTCTGTTGACATATGTGCAATAAATAACCCATGCAAAGAGAATCCAATTACTGGTCACAACAAATTAATTATTATACTCCTAGCATTTTAATATATTTGTGTGAGTGATTTGCATATTTGAGCTCTATTACGTTCATTTATATTTAAAATATTTTTCATGTCTGTCAGACACAAATACTGCATTCAATTTAATTGAAAAAACTCAGTAAATCACAGAGATGTCTGAGCTCCTGAAAGACCTTGGGATTTGGCCTTGAGTATTAATAAAATGAACATGTGGCAGCTACTTACACATTCACAGGGTTAAATAAATAGATCTTAATTGAGTAGTCCAGATTATTCTATTTGAAAGCATGACCTTACAGTATCAGGTGTGCTATCTAGGTGTATATATGAGAATGTGTGTGTATGTATATATACACTATGAATATCTGCATCTGTATCTGCATAATAAGAGACAAATCCTCATCCATAATGTCAAGTATTGGGACAGAAATTTAAAGAAGGCCAAAGAGAAAATAACCTGGTTTTAATGATGCTGTCAAGATTTTAGGAAACTAGGGAGTTTAAAAGTCAGTTCTGGTTGGATTTTAGAAAC
>VZTM01009148.1:2729-24345 GCA_013400555.1 Jacana jacana
TAGCACATTTAAAGGGTATCCCTTAACACATAAATGCCACCTGTCTTCACTTGAAAAACCATCCCTTGCTTCTAGGCTAGGAACAAAATAAATAGTTTCAGCAAGAATTGAGATATGTAATTTTGCTTAATTATTTTTCCCCAAGATTGACGTGTAATTGCCAAGTGAATACTAATGAAACACAGAGATCAGTATACTGAATATTTGACTAAATGCTGCTGCAGAGAAGGGTCCTTCCCCATGGACACGGGCTACTCTCTGCTTCCTTCCCCCAAACCCCTCTTTTCTTTTTTTTTTAAAGATATCACTGTGAAAGCTTTTTACTATCCATATCAATTCAGTGCCATCTACTAAGTATGTCATATTGTCACCTCAATTAAGCAAACAGTTTTATTCTTCAAAATGTGCTTTCCAACAGCAGAAAACCTTCTGTTAGGCTCTTATCAGTGTTACATCTCCTTTAGAATGATTCTATCTACACCAATTTATTTTAAAACTTCTAGACCTGCCACTTGACCAAGATAAAATATGGAGACTTCTCTTCCAAAAATATTAGCCTATAGAAGGCCTACTGTCATAAACACCACAAAGCATACCATACAATGACAACTGAGAGGAAAAGCAAAATTCTTTATAATTTGACAGGCTTCATCCTACAGAGTCAGTGTTTATACTTCTGAACACACAAAATAATGCCACAGTAGTACAGCATTTCAAATGCACATGAAAGTTTTTGGAGATTCATTTGAGTAGCCTTTAAAGACAGTAACAAGGAAAGTGAGGAAAGAGAGCTTTAACTAGTTTCATTATCTGTTCCCCCCTTGTTTCAACACTGTAACTTTTGCCCCTATGATTGTTTTCTGCCAAACATAAAAATGTAGACAAGTCAAAAAAACCCTGATTCTCTACAAAGCTTTGTAGATACCCATAACTGAGTAGAAAAGTGGCACTCAGACTACCTCCTGAACTAGTTCCAGGGAGGAACTCAAGCAACGCTGGGCATATAGGCTGCCAGTAGCAAGATGACCAACTAGCACATGCACACACAGCTCCAATGCAAGCACACAGACCTAGGTATAAGGCAGCAAGAGACAGGCTACAAAAGACAAAAACAATAAAAAAAACTCACATGAAAACAGGCTTCATTAGCTCCACTACTCACAAGGAAACTCTTCCACTTAAACTTTGTTTTTAAAAAAATTAATGGGTGTGACACTCCATTGTATGAGGCAAGTATCACTGAGCTCAAATGACTGTATCAAGAACCACTGTTTTCAGGTTACTTGCACCTCCTGATTGCATCTCAGACGTCTTCATTATATTACTACTTACTTATACTACTTATACTGTATTACTTAGATTACTGCCTTCTTTTGCCTTTTTCTGGTTCATCAAGAAAACTCATTAATTCTAAGAAAATGGTGTTGAGGGAAGCAACGCTTCAGTATAGCCAATACTCGTTTCCTACTAATCCAGTTGCATTGTAATTATGACAAACACTTAATTCTGCACAAGAAGGATAAGTGCAGAGTGAAGAAATGCCTCTTAGGTGTTGCAACAAAGAAATGAAGGAACTCCCTTCTTCCTCAAGAGCTAGAGCACTAAGCTCTAACTCAGCTGATCAGCAACCAGCAAGGAAAGGAGAAAGGATGCACTTGAAATGCATTAACAACAGTAAGTGAAGGACAAACACTTTGGTCAGCACAGAAAAGAATAGCCAAGAACAGAACAAAATTAAATCTGAATGCTTGATCAAACTATTTATCTTTCCTTTTCCAAATATCTGTTTCCTACATCTCACTAGCAGAGAAGTGGTACCCTGGTAAAACAACTGCACTTCATTATTGTAAATACTTATGGTATGTATAATTTTTCCTCTACCATCACTATTAAAATGCAATGACTAATCAAGAACTAATGAATCCTCTGCTCCAGCACTAACTTCTCACCAACTTTAAACATATACCTTGCCAAAAAATCCAAGTTTTTATGCAGTCAGCAATTCAAGTGACCCTAATGTTTAATCCATTCTGATTTGAGTTATCAAAAGTGAGCAAATAATAATACTTTGCTTCAATCTGGATTAGTGACCTATACTGTGGTCTACTCAATTCCCACAAATAACTTCAGAGAATAGTTCAGTTTATGGCATGAGGCATTTGCTTTTAGCTCACAGATATTGATATAAGTTCCATTATACTCTATGCATTCACTAATTTTCTTATCAAAGTTCTGTTAACAGTTCTGTTCCCTGAGAACCAAAGGAAAGTGTTTGCTAGGTTAACTGAAAGGATCATTCCTTCTGCCTTTGCTGCTCCTCAGATCTCTCATCTTTCTTCAAAATCCGTTTTTCAGAAATTCAGCCTGTGGGGTTTTTTTTAAATATCTCAGTATATCCATTCCAGTCTGTTAAACCTGTGTGTGCTCATTTTTAAAATGTCTTTCCCTCTTAAATCAACAGTAATATTCTTCTTTCTTTTTACTGGTATTTTCCTCCTTCATTAAAGGCATTTATAAAACCAGTTCAGCAAAGTGAGATTATTCAGTCTGCGCACATTCTAAACTATTAGTAGCACAGTTTCTTCACTGGTTCCTCCTCACAATGCAATAGTTTTTAAAGCCTTTGTTATTCTTCTTTACTTCAAGAGGATAATCAGGATTACATGATTTTATACACCACTGGCCCTTATATTTACTTTGAGGCCAAGATGGATTAAGTCTTCATCTTTCGGGAGATTTAACTTTGTATATCACAAACACAGACCAGTAGAAATACAGATGCGGCAGAAAAATCATGTCCTAACAAAGGCAGAAAACTGAAGAGCTGATAATCCCAAAATGAAATCCTTTGGTTTTTTAATAATCCTGGGAAAGTTAAAAAGAAAAAGCCAAGCAACTTTTCCTGAACCAAATGAAAACAAAACAAAACAAAAACCAATGCCAAATTCAAATCTGAATTAATTAGAAGCAATGAGTATAACTTCAGGTGCCTGAGCATGGTAACAGTTAGATGCGATACAGAAACATGATTAACACAGAGTACTTGACCTGGTTAACTCACCTTCAGCTACGGTCAGCTTCTAAAGCTCAAAATATTAAAAGAAATAATAATTTTAAAAGGCAATATAGATAGCTAACAATACATCAGGGAAATATTTTCTACACTTCTTCAAGCAGCAAGTGTGAGATTAGAAACTTTCTTACAGTATAGCTGAAAATGTCACAGGTATGAAAAACAATCAATCTTCTTTCTACAGCACACTAAGGAAATGGTTGGACACAAGGATTTAGACTCCAAGACTAGAAGGGAGTCTTGACCGGTCCGTTACAGATTTGAATGCCTAAAACTGCCTAATGGGAATGACCATGTAGAGTGTTAATGGGTTAGAATCAAGGGGAAGGCCAACAAGGCAGATACCGTGGTGGGAGTTTATTACAGACCCCCCAACCACAACATAGAAGTCAATGAAATATTCTATCAGGAACTGGCAGAGCTCTCGCAGTCTCACCATGATGAGTCCTGGCTGCGTGACAGAACTCAGAGGGTTGTAATTAATGGAGCAGGTTCATGTTGGAGGCCTGAAACCAGCAGTGTCCCACAGGGGTCAATACTCGGTCCAGTCCTGTTCAACATACTCATCAATGACCTGAATGAGGGGTCAGAGTGTATCCTCAGCAAGTTTGCTGATAATACCAAATTGGGAGGGCTCACCGACACTCCAGAGGGCTGCACCGCCATCCAGCATGACCTGGACAGGCTGGAGAGCTGGTCAAAGAAGAACCTAATGAAGTTCAACAAGCGCAAATGTACAGTCCTGCACCTGGGGAGGAAGAATTCCAGGCACTAATATAGGTTAGGGGTGGATCTCCTGGAAAACACTCCTGAGGAGAAGGATCTGGCAGTCTTGGTGGATAGCAAAGTTTTCATGATCCAGCAATGTGCCCTTGTTGCCAAGAGAGCCAATGGAATCCTGGGCTGCATCAGGAAGAGTGTGGCCAGTAGGCTGAGGGAGGTCATCCGCCTCTACTCTGCTCTGGTGAGACCACAACTGGACTACTGACTGAGTCCAGTTTTGGGTTCCCTAGTTCAAGAGAGACAGGGAGAGAGTCCAGCCTAGGGCAACAAAGATGACAGAGGGATTGGAGCATCTCCCTTATGAGGAAAGGCTGAGATAGCTGGGACTCTGTAGCCTGGAGAAGGCTGAAGGTAGACATGTTTACAAGTACCCAAAGGATGGGTTGAAGGAGGACAGATTCTTTTCAGTAGTTTCCAGTGATAGGACAAGGGGCAATGGGCACAAGCTGAAATATAGAAAGTTCCATTCAAATATGAGGAAAAACTTCTTTCCGGTGAGGGTGCTAGAGCCCTGGAACAGGCTGCCCAGGGAGGTTGGGAGTCTCTTTCTCTGGAGACCTTCAAGATCCAGCTGGATGCAATCCTAAGTAATGTGCTCTAGACAATCCTGCTTTAGCAGGGGAGTTGGACTAGATGATCTCTAGAGGTCCCTTCCAACTCTGACAATTCCGTGACTCCATGATTTAATCTATTTCTACAACAGAGTATCTCCTGCCCACCTATCATGCTTAATTTCTCTGCTTTTTTCAGAAATGACAATCTACTTTTTCACAATCTCAAACTGGCCCTTTGCAGGTCACAGTGAACTCTTGTTCACACATCACAGCAGTCAGATATTACTATCACTAAAGGGAGCAAACTTACTTTTTCTATAAATCAGTTTTAAAAAAATAAATAAATCAAAGTTTCTCCAACTTCCATATCATCTGGTCAAAAACAAGGACAGAGGTTTTGGAGGAGAGGAAAAGGGAGGGAAACAAATCACAAAGATGAGTCTATTATCTGAAATTTGTTCAACTTGGATGATTTACCTTCAATTTCCAAAAATTACATCTGAGTTACTAACAGCAGGCAGAGACTGAAAAAATTACTTGTAAATATCTAGCTGAAGGATTCAACTTTATAGAAGGTATTTTCTATCTGAAAACTAGCCTTGAAGTTGTTTGGAAGAAAGCTATTTCGAGGCTGGGAAACTATGTTACTGGGTAGATGCCCTTACTCAGATAAATATGAATATTACCACTGCTCTGGCTTTTGCACTTCATTACACAATTCTCCTTTTTTGATCAGCAGGCTTTTCTTTAAGCTACGTGTCTTCTATGCAAACAGTGCTTAGAGACATTCGGCACAGCTATCACAAACACTTCAAGAGCTCCCTGGGAAAATGCTAAAAGCTTTCATCCTTCTAGATTTCCTAAGACTGAGGGCAGTGAAACCTTTCTGAATACTTCACACAGAAACAAGTTTGATCCTGATCAAAAAAGGCCACTATTTCTTGGAAATATCTGTCGCCAAACCTGAAGCATCTGATCCAGCTGTGCTGAGGGAGCCTGCCAAAACATCCGTAGACGATCTGGGAGCCGCCGCCAAACCAAGAGACATAAACAAGAATGACTGCCAGGAACAGCACGGCAAGATATTCTACCCAGAGGAAAAGGCGCCAGCCTTACGCTGATCAGACACACCAGTGCAGAAAACAACATAAAATTAAATCAAGTGTTTCTAGAGACATGGCTCAGGAGTCCAGTTCTTTAGTAGAGCTATGTTAAGACAGGAAATGAGCTAGACTAGAAAAATACGACATGTGCTTGAGAGGAACAGTACTACATTTCAGCTAGCTCCTGAAAATCCAGAGGAAACAATGCAATTTTCTGGTGGTGAAGCAAGTATTGATAAAGTAATAAAAAGTAACCCTCAACTGCGCACAGCCTCACACTGCAATCTACTGGATGTTGGCGAAACTACATCGAAACTGCTGTTGAGCAAATGATAGTGCTTAACTACTAACTGCCTCCTTCTAAGCTCTTTGCTATTCCATGCATTAAGACTCTTCGGAAGGAATAACTGTGCTTCCTAGACATACAGCAAAAAGGTAATCTTAAAATTACTAACACAAAGACCAAACATTAAACTAAATTTGTGAGAAAAACATGACAATCCCAAAGTAAAACTCATTTTCTACCTTACTCACTGTAAAATTACATAAGTGCCATGAAACAGAGAACAATGACAATGCTTCCAAAGTTGTTTTTCTATAATAACCTTTGAAAGCATTTGGTTGATAAAAGAAATGCTGAACAACACTACACAGAACAACAGCTCATAAAAGCATGCATCTGAGAAAAACAACGTCACTCGCTTCTTGCTCATGGTTTCCCAAGAGCACTGTGAACACAGACTGCTCTGGGCCACAACTGCTTATTCTGTTCTGTTACTCATAGCTTATTTCATCTAGCTAAGAAAGGCCTGGTACGCTGCAAGGCCAAGGCAAAACGGAAGGAGCGCAGGAATGCTTCCATGGCCCCTCCAACCCGCACCAACCTTCTCCTAACTTGATTAGAACTGTTTTACTCCTACCTTGGAGGATCTCATTTTCCAGCTCCGAGATCCCAAAGGAAAAAGCCAGTACCCCAGCAGACTACAGCCTGGTTTGGCCTGGCTGATGTCTGATTTAGGAAAATGCTAGGAAGCACTGCTGTCTTTCCAAGCTCAGTATGCTGGCCATTCTTCTAAGTATCAAGCAAGAACACTTGCTGAGAGACATTTCCAGCAGAAACACAAGACTGTTTCTTCAGAAACTGGTAAATAATACTGCTGTTTAAAACTGCAAACTTACAAATAGCTGTCTCCAGCACACACCATTCAATACGTTAAAAATCACCACACACCTACACTGAAATGGTCGACCTGGATGCGACCAGCTGATGGTAGCTTACTGACCTGAGGAGCTGAGGCTAATACCATACATGGCAGAAAAAATTACAAGATAAAAGACACCCATGTAAAAACTGCTGAAAATGAACCATTGGGTATTTTTCATAAGCCTGACAGTGACTGCTGTATTAAGACTTAAACATTTAAATTTAGGTCATTTTACTGAATGCAACTGGGGGGCATTTTCACTATCCATATGGAAGCTGGATTTATGATTAATTTTTTTAATCTTAAAAAGTGTTCCTGATAGCACACGAGGATGTATTTAAGTAGTCTGATAATTTTAGATAAATCTCTCATTTATCTGGGTTATGAACATGAAGTATTAAGAGATATCCCTCAGTAATTGAGAATAGCTTCCTCAGTTTTGCAATACAAGAAGTTTTACTGAATTTATATACCTTAAAAGCATATCTTTAACGACACAAGAAGGTACTCAATTGCCTCTGTCTTCTTTCAAGCTGGCTCTAATATTTATAATCATGCCTCAAATGTAAGCCTTTCCATGCCTATAAACTGTAATGTCCATTATGCATACATTTGATATTTTTAGGTGCTACTTGATAGATCAGTGCCATGACAAGCCTGAGCAGAAAAGGGTATATCTTCCTTAAGCATCCTCTGAGAACACCCCAAAAGGAGCCGGAGCCCTGAGGCTACTCCTGGGCAAGAAAGTGGCTGCAGCTCATGGATGAATTGATTGCTATCAGAAAGAGCCAAACTGGGATGGTGTAAGGTGTATCTCACATGCTAAAGCACCCCATGTAAGATGAGGAAATCTAAATGCAACACAGCGATGCACAACTATTAGTGTCATTTTTAAATTATGTGGCAGCAGTATCCTACTCCTTATTTGCCTATCAGTATACATCTAACCTTATTTTTACTAATACAAACTATTTAAAGAGGCTTACTGCATTCGTATTTTGTTAAAGAGAAGTAGGAATTATCTGATGGGAAAGCACTATGTAAACAATGATAGCTCTGCAGTAGTAATATAAATATACTTAAGGTCAAGAATCTTAAACGACATTTTACTAATTAAAAAAAATTGAAAACTGAATTTGTCCTATAATATATCAGTTGAACAGACAGACTTCTGGGAGCATGATATAAAATACCCTATTTGTTTGCCTTGAAGATGAGAACAACTGGAAAGCATACATAAAACTAAAATGGTAAAGTGGACTGGTAACTCCTACTGACATCCCCAAGAACAAAGAAGCAGATGTTTGACTAACTGGTACATGAACGTTTTTTCATTCCTCACACAATTAGCCTCCAGAAGATATTCCTGTAGAGTCTATCATACCAAAAAGACTAAAAGTTTAGCAAGATTAAAACCTAGTAACTATTAGACAGTTATTCAACATTTCAGTTGTCAGATATTAAACGAAGCTAGTACTTGGAACAAAAAGAGAATATACTGTAACTCTGGGGTATACTCTATGCAGTGAGGTGGAATCTACCAAGGGAGAAGTCTTAAATCATTGATCAACTGGGGGGTTTATTGCATGTTTTTGGAGCCATACTATGCTTCCTATTGTTTTTACCATAACTCAGACCTACAGACTGCTAGCTTTAGTATAATATTTGTCAGTTTGAGAACTGAATATATACAGAACAAGTATTTCTTGGTTTTGTCAAATATAAAGGCAAAATAAAGTATCTGTCTTCAAAATTCTGTCATCGTTTACTCATCACTAAAACAGCATACCTTTCCTGTTTAAGTGCATATTCCAGCATTTTGATTCTTCTAACTAGATCCTTCTTCAGATTTTCTTGTCCTTTCCTTTCCCCTTGAAGAAAAGCGATCTGGGCCTGCAAAAGGAAGAAAGGAAGTGTTCAATTTACAATATGTTTCCTCAAAACCACTCAGCATAGCTCTTAAGTGTGTGCATTCCCCTCCTTCCCCTCCCCCTCAGTTATTTTAAAATTTATTTGCAGAGTTCAAAACAAATTGGCTTACTGTGTTTCATAAACATCAAATGCTTAGACAACACACTGCATAGATAAGCCTTCTAAACTGCATGCTCATTACAGATTGGAAAAAAAAAAAAGATAAGAAATAAAGCAATTTTAGTTTGTTTGACAGGGTTTATTTCCTTTCTTGGCTAAACATTCTTAAAGGATAAGGAATAGATAAAATAAGCCTACAGAAAGCCTTCAGCAGCTCAAAGCATCTACCAACAATAATCAGGAAAAGATGATACAGTATTTCTGCTCACTAACTGAAGTAGTAAATAATTGCTGTGCTGTTCTATAGATACATGTTAGACACATGATACCAGTCAAAGAACTGAAGAACAGCATGTTCAGCTAAAAGAAAAAATAAAACCCTGTTTGTAATACAGTGCCAAGTGTTAATTATAATACTTACTAAAATAGGTTAAAGAAAGCTCTCCAGAAATACTGTAATTAAGAGAGAAAAAATGGAAACAGGGAAAGGTATTTTGGTGAGGGAGACAAGGAGAGAAATAGTAGAAAACAGACACGTAACCTTTCCTGACTTCCACACAAAAGTATTTAGTTGGGTGTAAGAGTGGGAAGAATCTTCTTTAAACAGAAATTGATGATATATACAAGATATTCATTCCTAATCACAAAGGCAGAACTACCTACTTTTGTACCTCATGCTCAAATCCAGTCTTTCATTAGAGGCAGGTTCTTGTGCTCTCTTAACTCATGAATACATTTTTAGGCAAAAATACCTATGGGCAGTCACCGCTTCACACCTTGGCCTCACCTGCATTACAAACCACCTGCCATTTTCAGAATCAGAAGCTTTCTGCCACCTTTGCAGCTAACTCTCCAAGTTTCTCAGCTGCCTCCCGAGAAGCACAAATAGGGTAAAAAGCAACTGATCTAGACCAGCTGCTGTTGAACATGAAGACCAGTAAGCCTTTTATTTACAGAAAGGCCCATTGGATTTCTATAAGCAGCGTTTTCTGTAGGTACTGCAGTCTGTACCAATCTCTAGGGAAAGCTTGGAAGAAACAAGGAGTATCTTCTCACCTGCCACAACCCTACAAGAGTCTCCAGGAACTTTAGTTAATGGAGACAGATAGTTCTAAAGAATACAGAATTCTAAGGAATTCTATAGAATAGAATAACAGTTCTATAGAATAACTTATCTGACTTGAGATTTTTACACCAAAGTGAGAACAGCATCTGTAAATGCCATTTTCTCTCCACCAACTATGAAGGAAATGCACGCAACAAACTCAGTTGAGATCAGATCAGGCAAAATGAATATCACTCCAAAAGGCCATTTGCTGGTAGCCAGATATAGCAGCTGCTCTAAAATATGACACCAGCTAACGTAACTTCATTGCTCAAGTACTGCCAGTAAACAGCTTGACAGACACCTGAAGAACCACCAGTCACCCACCATGGCAGTCAGTTTACGATAAGTGAGTCGGCCTTCACCTTCAATGGGGCAAATGCATCTGACTGCCAAAACCCCTCAGCTGAATCAAAAGAAAGGCTTCCGTCATTCTGGCATCAAGCTTCTCCTCACTTAACACTCAAACTGGGACAAACAAAAAACTACAACCCATTTCCAACATTCATTTTTCGACTGGGTTTACGGAAAGGCACAGAAGAAAGAAATGATACCTTTGGAGTCAGCACTTCCCACCCTGAAGAAATAGCAGTAACAGCGCAAGAAGCAGGTCAGCTCAACAAGGTCACCATCCTTCTCAGTAACAAAAGGAACACCCCAAGCACATACAACTTAGTTTGCAAAAACTGTACAGACACTCAGATTATAATGCATATACTAGTGCACTGTGAGAGTGATTTCTCTCTCCCTGCCTCCAAACAGGTCCAGCTGAAATAAACAAGTGCCTTTCTAGCCAAAAAGTGAGAGAACGTCAAAGCATGCTACTAAAAATAGTAGAACATGATGTAAATAAGCATTTGACTGGAATGGGAAAGATCATCCAATGCCATGAGGACACAAGTTGAAGTGACCTATGACATGACCTGCTGCTCGCAAGCCATTTCTAGCTAAGAATGAACTTACCAAACAGCCTGGAATGAAGCATTTTCACCCATAGGTTGGCACAGGACAGCCAGGAATGGCCTTGCTCATGCACTACTCTGCTACGGGGCAAAATCACCATTATCATGCTAAAAATGAGGTTAAATTCATCTTCCACTGGTAGCACTCTAAACAAAGAAAAAATACAACTTTCTGGTACTTTTGACAGCTTACTTTTTGTAAGAAAAGAAAATGTAAATGGATTTGATTAAGATATATCGTACAACGCCTCCTTCATGTGAAAACCAGCAGTCACACTTTGCGATACTGGGCAGGCCCGGCTCTGTGACTCATCTGACTAACCATCAGAGAATCAAAATTCAAAACTGTTCCCAGAAGATTTTTCAGCACATAAAATAATGTAAATGTTCCTAACTTGACCTCTGGAGCCGAAACATCTATTCCTTATAATTCAACAGGTAAGAAAACAATTGTGCTCTATCTCTTCAGGGCCTCTGGCAGACGGTATGTATCACACACATATCGCACAGGAAGAAATACAATTGATTCTTTGGAAATCTTTCATTGTCAGTAGTATAACAATGCTCTTACTAATGTCTTCTGACTTTTCTTTTTCCTGGACTTCCAAGAAATCCTTGTGTTTACTACTGGAAAAGCATGCAGAATTCATGGCCCAAGAGCCATCTCTCCAGCCCTACCCAAGCTCATTGCCAGGATCTTTCAAAGTTGCCACGTGCTACTTCACAGATTGGTATTTTTGTTGGTAAATTGAGAAACAGAGAAGTGTACCAGCGGGCTTGAGAATGATTTTGCTCTCTCTGTGGAGGCTGCACAGTTTCTAGCATAGTTTGCTCATGGTTTTCTTCTGAGTGGCATACTTATGCCCAATAATCATAATTTTTGAGATATGGGGGCTCTGAAAATAAGAATGTTTACATTTGGTCATTTTCATAATATACAGAAAGTATTCCCTCTTCCCCACAGGATGTTAGTAGCCCTTATTCCTTATTTATATAAGTGCTGGATAATTACAATTAAGTCAGCCTCAGTGGACAACAAAACATCACATATATGTAAGCTCACATTTTATTTAAGAAATTCTTAATGATAATATTCAGGTTTATCTGTACTGCACATAAGGACAGCATTAAAATAATAACTAAAATTTTATACTAACAATACTGTAACAGTCACAGAATCACAGAATGATATGGGGTTGGAAAGGACCTCTGGAGATCATCTAGTCCAAGCCCCTCCCAGATGAGGGTCACCCAGAGCAGGTCCCAAAGGAATGTGTCTGGACAGATTTTGAATGTCTCCAGAGACAGAGACTCCACCACCTCTCTGGGCAACCTGTTTCAGTGCTCTGTCACCTTCAAAGTAAAGTTCTTCCTCGTGTTTACGTGGATCTTCCAAGTCCATATGTTATAAGCAGATTTCATGCTTATACAATGTTTGGCATATTTTCAGTTAATTGCCAAAGAACCTAAACTTTCATACCACGAATTAAACAATGTGTAGTGTAAATGAATACCCTGAGTTTAATTATGTAAAATGACCGATTATGAGATCTAGCAGTATTTTCTCAGTCTCTAGAACAAAACAGCGATAACACTAGGTTCACCATTTCTGAATAAAATATTTAACCAGTGCCTGTCTAAATGTCTATGCAAACATTTAAAGTGCAAGAGGTCTGGGTTTAAACATGATGAAAAGTGTAATTGAACAGGTTTCTTATAGTTCAGCTGTAAACAGTAGAACTTTATCAGTAGATTGAGACTGGCTGCATGGGCCATCTCCCGTGGTTGCAGCTTTAGGCACGAGCCAAACCTGAAGCCTGCACTACCTGAAGGAGCAGGAGAGCAAAGGAGGATCGCCTCCACTTCGATTTATCTGCAACACTGTTACACACTTCTGCCTTGGCCACTCCTGGGAAGGTTTGCCAAAAAATTTCAAGAATTCACAAATATGCCCAACAAACAGGTTCTGCGACAAATGACCTTCTGGCTAATAAGGTTAAAATGCATCAAGTTGTAAGCTCGCCACCACAAACCTCGAAAACGCCTACGGGGATCACACAAAAATTCGCACTGTTCCTTGCCCTGTGGGTGGGGCGGCCCGTCTCCACACAGCGCCCGGCCCCGCTGGCTCCGCAGCGAGGAATCCCGGGTCCAGGCAGCTTCCGCCTCGGGTTTTGTCCAGCCCCGGTGCTACGAGTTACTGTACTGCAGCTCAACCGCTAAATAGGATCAAGCCAGTCAGGAGAGGGAAACGAAAACCAAACCAACCAAAACAGAGAGCATTGGGAAGAATATTGGAACGGTCTATTCCAGCTACAATTGTACACTTCACGGTTTAGGTTTGGGGTTTTTTTGCACTTTATCTCATTATTGTTTTTAGTATTACCAACTGCAGCAAAACGTGGAAGCTTCATGGGCATCCAGTCTAAATTAGTAACACTATAGATGTTCCACGGTTTTGCTGAGAGATTTTAAAAAATAACATTCATTCTTTTGTTGTTTTTTTTTTTAAAAAAAAAAATCCTTGTACAACAATATTGTTTTAAGAAATTCCAAAAAACTCTCTAAAGTCACATTACTGGGAACTGGACAAAAGGGTGAGGCAATGTTTGAGGTAACACAGAGTTAGAAACAACACTTCTTAAAGTATTGCTGAATTCCTGATACAGGCCTAGCAGCAGCAATATAATGGAATAATTAAAGTGCATCTAAATAAATCTGACCAATGGTTTAAAAAATAAACTGAAATTTAAGTTTCCTGGAATCAGCAACCACAACAGGGAGGATGTTAAAAGAGTATATTATATCTGCACACCTTTTTAGGCTGACACCTTGATGCTACAGAAAAGCAAGAGATTAAAAAAATAGTTTAACATTATTTTTTTTTAAAGTAAACAATGTTACGGCTGCTAAACAGATGATGCACATTCAATATCTGCTTTTATCAGTTCCCGAATTTCACAGCTATTTCAAGCTAAAATGGGATCATTTTTTTCATTCTCAAGACTCAAGAACTATAAAATCCTTTCCTTCCTTTTTTTTGTTTAAAATATTAAGGCAAATATTTTCTAGTAAATCTCATTTCAGATTTGTGATCACTCCAAAGTCAATAGGCATAATTTAACAAAGTAAGAGGTACTAAGGCGTTGAATTCTGTACGTACTGCTTCCGTAATTCAAGAACAAGGTCTTCAGGGGTTGAGACAAAAAGTGAGGGGAAAAAACTGCAAGAAAAGTATTGAAAAAAAAATAGGTAGGTGCTAAATAACTACAAACGTATTTGGATGAATCAGCCTCAAACAGTTGTTCTAAGCAGTCTACTGAGATCTGCCAGAAGGACTCTGCAGGCTGCCAGGGTGCTCGTCAGCTCCCCAAAGCACTACGAATTTAAATATATTTGCCAATACGTGTAGGTATGCCAAGGAGGGGGAGGGCGGAAGAGGAGAAGAGATAAGTCAGGTAAAGGGGAGGAGGGAAATATCAGTGGCCTAGGACAATTGGCAAACAATTTTACAGGCACCACACTTCACACTGTAAGGCACACCCACTAGTACTCTGTGCAAAGACAGACTAGGAAGCTTTTGTAAGCACCTGTAGCCACCTACAATAACACAAAGCTGAAGTGGGGTCACAGGCTGAAATGGGTGGCAGGTACTGAGGCGTATGCAGCTTCATCCCACACAGAAGCGTTTCACCCCAATTATCACCTGCACGCCCAGTACACAGTACCTCATGGGACCTCATGGGACCACACAGTCTGCTACTGGTGAATTATTTTTGCGGGACTTCTCCAAAATGTCCTAAAACTGACATCACAGGTAAGCTCAGAAAAAATTAAACCATCCAAAAGAGAGCAAAGATTTAGCTTATGGTAAAAAATGATGACAAGAAGCCACTTACATTCTTCATCTCTTTGAAAAGACTGTTCGAAAAACAATTTCTTACCAGTGAATTCAAAACTCCTAATAGGTCATCCAGAATAAAAATGTATTTAGTAATTAATTCCTGGCAATACCTTGATTACTAATTTAAGCATCTCAACCAACAGGAAGACTTCTCTTCCTGCACTTTGAAGTGTTTTACTAGGCAGATCTGTTTGGATAGCCACTCTCTTTTATCCACTCTTCAGTGCTGCTTTTCACCATTCTAACAACTGCAAACGCAAGAATATTTGCCGGGTAAGCCAAACAATATACATTTGGCTTGTTTAATTATCCTTTGTGAGTAAAAATCTCCTCTAATCCTCCAGTCCTTTTGGCAGTATGCTTACTTAAATGATGAGCATTAACTTATTTTTTCCTTTTGAGTCCCAGGCGCATGCTCCACGTAGACTGACGTAAGGACAAAAGAAGAGCAAGTTTAAAACGTCATGTAAGTCTGCAGGCAACATTGCAATGACATGTCACAAAATAATTGCATATTGTGAGCTGGAGCCCAAATTGGAAAGGAGTTACGTTTGAGCCTTTGCACTTGCTGTACAAGAAATGCAGAAACACAGCAACAGCAGTCAGCACCAGGACTGATAAACAGACTTATGGCCCACGTTTAAAGTGAGACAATGGAAGTTCACAGGCTGAATGAATCACTTGGGGTACAGCAAGACAAGGGAGGAGATCTCCAGAGGAGATTTGTAGATTTGGCTTTGGTAACAAAAAGAGGAATGAACCAGACACCACGCAAAGGCAATCGGCACACTCCTGTTTCTCACTCCTTCAGCCAGGAACAGCTACTCCTTGTATTCAAGCAGCACCACCACCCTGAGTAGACTACAGCACCAAGTGAAACAGACACAGAAATAACTCATTTTGTTCTCACCTCCTGTTTACAAGCTCAAATATGAAGACCGTGCATGCCATTTTATTTTTTTCCAAGGCTTTTGCAATCCTGCCCCATGTAACTGCCCTGAAGGGAAACATATTCCTGGCTAAGAGCAGAAAAAATGTGGTCTTTCCACACTGCAATCTTTAATTCAACTTTGTCGCTGGGTTATTTTCAAAATATTCAATATTAGTTAGCATTTAGCAAACTTCTCAAGCAGAAAAGTAACATCTCCTAGATGAACCCATCTACAGGCCCATACAGAACAGGTCACTATGGTAAAGTGAATCTTTCTTTTCACATTTCAGAGTATTTTTATTTCTAGCCTATTATTCTGCAAAAGTTGGATCATGGGCACTCTGAAGTGATTCAGAATAGCTATTTTGAGTTTTTAAGCATTTCTCAGCATTTAAAAAAAAACAAACATAAAAATCCTTCCTCATCCAAGTCAGTTCTTGTCACTTTTTAGCTAAGGAACGTAGAAAGGAAGACTTGACAAGGCCTTACAGCCCTGTGAAGGCAAATATGCAACTAAGCTGCTGACCAATACCTATTTTCTCGGAAAACAGTGTACGGACATTAATTTTAGTTGAGGCTTGGCATTTGTAGAGCTTTACTTCTTTTAGCATCAAATTAAGATGAACCAAAAGCCTCTGGAGACACACGTGACCTTCCTTGGGGAATTTTACACAGCCTGTTCTAGAATTAGTAAGTAAAATTTCACTGTCTACTGAAACATCGATAAAGGCTGAGTTATATACGCAACTTGTTGTTCAAACAAAGTTACTTACCCCTGATGCAATAAAACTGACATGAGCCAAGACCTTCGACAGCAAAAGCAAAGCTACAATTTAAGTAGGAGACAGAGAAACTGATTTAAATTATAAACATGCATGAGTAAAACACAGGTAGGATGTTTCACTATACGCTAACCTGATATTGAAAACCAAAGGTTTCCATCCTGAATGGAATAGCTTCTTTAATTTTTGCTTAATTCAATAATTCTACAGCAAATAATGAAAATCAGAAAATCCTTTACTTTAAAAAAGTATAATTTTCTCAAAAAACACTCAAAAAGTGTTTGTAAGCTTCAAAGACCACTTGGAGACAACGTAACATTGCAAAACTATGTCTGTTAGGGCCACGTCAATAATTACAACAGAACTTTCCTAAAAGAACTAGGGCCATTTAAGAAATATGTTTTCATTCGCTTAAACTAAATGGCAGGTTTAACAGATTTGAGAAAAACGGGAAAATCCAATGCTGGGAAATGCTTGGATCATTTATGCAATTTTAAAAAACGAATAAATCAAACAACTATAAAAAACAAGGTACAGACCTGCAAAGAACCAGTCCCATCGGTTTGTATTTATGTTCAACTTCTCTACAAAAGCTACATATTTATATAATGCAGCTCTTTTGTCACTGAACATTTACTCTCACTAGTCCTCTCCACTTAATTAAAACCAGCCATGACAGTTTATCAATGAGTATATCAGGATTAGCTGGCAATCACACACAGAAGCAAAAAAGGAACGAAGAGCACAGAAGCTTCTCTGCTTCACATGAATTTGGCATTGTCTTTCCCAAGTAAACATTCTTCAGTATTGTGACCATGACTTAATTTCTTCCACCTTTCTTTTGCTTTCTTTTGATTTATCTGATGTATTTGAAACAATGAAGTTGAAAATATTGCTCTTCTGGGGTGGAGGGGAATTGAACATTAATCACTGTTTTCTTTGTAAAATCTGCCTTATTAGAAAAAATATTTTATTTTTTAGAAGGCTTCTACAGCACTTCTGCCAACTCCTCTTTCACAGAGAACCTCAGAGACTCAAGCCACATCATCATATTTGAAAATCCTATCAAAAACTTCCTCAAACTGTATTTTATCTTCTATTTTATTGGACAAACCAAGTCTTGAGTTTTCCATTAACTAAATAACTGATTTCATCGACTGACTGCTCATTACTTCTCTGAACAGTACTTTCAGACTATCCAGCTATTGGAATGATTTTTAACTAGAAACTTAATCCAATAAGAGGACCGTTATCTAAAAGCCAACAAACTGTAAATATCAACTATTTCTGAATCAAGCATCCAATGTCCTAAACCACACTATAAATAGCCCCAGCCATCTGTCTGATTTGCCCCTTCTCCTCATTACTCTAACTTGTCTATCTCCAAGGACACAGTCTTACCATGAAGTCCACCTCCTTTCACCACTTGCCTCTTGCCTCACAGAAGCAGCAACAAGGGGGAAGATCACCACCCGTGACCCCCCAGAGAGCTGGCATCACTAAACCCAACTTCCATAACCAACCTCAAGTGCTTATCTATTATTTCCATCACCTTCCTTCTATTACAGTTGTTCGCTAGCATTTAATCCCATTTTCTGCCATTTCATTAACTCCTTCCTTATAATTTGGGTGTTTTTCTCTTTCTTTAAGCACTGTCTTACAAGGAATATTTTTAATACAGTTGTGGAAAGACAAGCACATTGTATCCCCCCATTCTCTGCAATTTCTTTGCAAACCTTTTCGAAGGAAATTTTACTAGGAGAAATGATTTTAATGTAACCTTATCAGGTCCCACTACTCCGAAGCAGTCTGCTACTCTAAAGAAACAGATACCAGTTGGAAGAAATGAAAGCTTTAGTAGTGATGAGGGTAAGAGCTAGAAAATTCCTTAGCAGGACATGGGTTGTCTATACACACAATTACACACAGCACAGCAGTTTGTTGCAATTTAGAACATTTGTGAAATGTGGAGAAATGCCAAAATCTGCAAATCAGCATTTTTGCCAAAATAATGTTTGTCAGAAGCAAAACTTTCCACAGCAACATATGCATTGCTTGCAGAGACAAAATTTCTAGTCAAAACAAAAGCCATACACATACACACACACACAGAAGCCTTCTGAGCTCATCCAGCCCAGAAGCGGCAGAGCTCAACAGCTTTCTCACTTGCTGGGACAAGGATGCCATCGGCAGCACTCGGCTCTGCAGGGGTCCCAGCCACAGAGGCAGAGTCCCCATCGCTCTCCCCCAGGGGTGGCAGATGGCTAATTAAAAGGGAAATAACATCCACAACAGAGAATCACCCCCAACCAGTCAGAAGACGTATGGTTACAGCAAGACACCAACATGGAAGACATTTCAAACCCTGCTTGCCTCAAGAGAAGATACACGTTTCAGTGCCCTGCATATGCATTTGATCAAACTCTCGGCTATTTTGGGATGGGCTTGCCCAATACATAATGACAACTCTGAAATGCCTTGAAACACAGTCCAGAAAAACGCAGAATGAAAAAAGAATTGAAGTTTTAAACTTTTGCAGAACGGAAACCCTTTCTCATCAACACTCCCAAGCAGCTGCTACAAGAACCTAAGAAAAGGAAAACTACTCACTTCTGAAGAGACACGAAAAGAAATGATAATGACCTAAAACACAGTTTGTGAATACTAAAATTATGTTTAATAACGCTAGTCCTTGTTCTTGTGAATAAGATGCCTTACAGGGCATCATGAATGTTTATTTTTAGGATAATTTTTCAATTTGCAGATGTCAAAGTACCATAAACAGAATGCAAGCATTAAAAGCGAAACATATAATTAGCAGATAATCTGTATGAATATGTTTTCATTCCGATTTGAAATACACAGCTTATTAATGAAACTTGCATAGATCTAAACATTGATATCCTCTTTTGCCCTTAATGAGGAAGATTATATAATAGAGGCAACAATAACTTGAAAATGACAAGAAAAGTAATTAGAAATTCAGAGTAAACATGGACATTTGCCAGGGAAAGCAAAATATGGGCACTGGATGGGAAAAGAAACCTTGGAAATGCAGTACTAGACCAGCAACTAAGAACACAGAGTAAGCTGCCTGGGCCTGCCAACTAAGCTGTAACTCCAGGAGAGGGGTGGGGGGGTGTCACCCAAACAAGCATCGCATAACGAACCAGTAAGGTACTCTACCTTAGCATCACATTTAGTTCCACACAACTAATTACAAGGAAAAGAAAAACAGAGAAAATGAAAAGAAGCCAAGAAGGGAAGAAAAGGAAGACAGGCAATCACAGTGGGACTGACTGACAAGATGTTTGTCAGAGGCAGAGTATAGCTTAACTAGCCAACAACTACAGAGCAGAAGCCAAGCACAGTAACACTGTGGCATAAAGTATCTGAAGTACTTAAATATCATGGCAGATAAGAAACTTGAGATTTAAACAAAACAAAAACAAAAAAAAAGGAAAAAACTCTTGGCTACATAACAAAATGAATTGCAGCTAAAAAGTATGGGGTACTAAAACAACTTTACAAAATGGGTTCTCTGTCACACAGCTTCCCAAGAGAGTGGAAAATCTCACATTGAAGTTTACATCGGATGAAAGACATATAGTGAAAGTATAGTTGAATCGAGAGCCCTGCATCTGTATCTCAAGAGAGAGAAACTGTCCGACCTGAAATTTCCATTATTCTGTTAAACACTTCCAAATATACGGGCCAACAAAAGGCTTCAGAAGCAGCACAGAACCGGTTTTTAATTAACGCTGCTCATCCTTCAGCTGTACGTGTGCAATTTCCAAAAGCCATCCAAAAGCTCCAGTTGCTGAACCCCAAACACAGCCCTCTCACACGGATGAAAGAACATTCAACTGCACATGGTCACGGGAGCCGTAAACCTGACGAGTACAGAGGCAGCCGAGAATTTTGCACCTTTCTGAACACAACTCCACAGCAGATAAATGCTGCTACAGCTCATGGCAATGCCAGCCACGGCTAATTATAACTTTATTGAGACGTTTTGGCAAAAGCCAAAGGCATTCAAGCAAAACAACTTGTAATTAGGTTATCTTGGGTTATCTTCCCAGTTCTGCCACTGATAATGCACAACTTCAGCAAACAGCTTAAATACTCCTTTCCTCTGCTCTCTTCCTAACGCTTCCCAAGCTTTTGAGGGATACCTAGGGGAGGAGGAATGGCATTCTAGCCTCTGTTGAACGGCACTGTAGATATGCAAAGTGTTATTACACTGGCACAATTTCTTGGGCCCTATGAAATATATTTTTTTTCCTCCAAATCAATTTTTGAAATCTCTTATCAGCTACACTAAAGCATCAAGATGTTTACAAGACTCCACTGGATACATGACACATGATGTTCTTCTTATACATAGCGAAGCTAGTTACTTTCTACATAGTATTTACTAGATATACTGAATAGAAACATGATTCAGTTACTAATGAATTTTTCATTGACTCGTTTAAGTTAAAATAAAAATTACTCCTTTGTCCTCGGGACCACTTCCTTGAAACTCCTCCAAGGGAACCCTCCACGAAGAACGTCACATCTGCCACCCTTCTCAGAGCAACTGTTTGATGTTAGCATAGAAAGTAAATTAAAAAGATGAGTTCTCCACTAATTAAAACAGAAAACAAACAAACAAAAAACCAATAAAAAACCCAACAAACCAAAACCAGAGAAGTGATTCACATTGCTAAACAGGCTCAACTCTCTCTCGACAAAGACGGTACTTTCAAGGAAAGACACAGAAAGAGGAGACAGAAGAAAGGGGACCTAAAAAGGAAGCCAAGTAGACACTTTTCAGTCTCTCCCTCGTGGCCAACCGAGGACCAAAGAGTGGGCTGCTGCTAACGCGGACAGCGCTAAGGTTTACAACAGAGATTGTTCTGGTGAAGAGAGCCCAAGCGGAACAACCACGAAGGTTGCGTTATCGACTGTTATTGAGAGTTAACGTAAGGAGCCCATCACTTGAAGCATCTGAGAGCTCTGGCTCTAGGCCAGCAGTTCGCAAGTTCTCTAACCACAAGATCACTATCAGCCCCTTCAACGCATTAATGAGCGGATCCAACCCCACCGCTTTCCAACCGAAAACACTCCCTAACGCGTCCCGCAATGACCGAAGGACTTGCTGCCGGTCCCACAGGCCCGGCCCGTGGGGGGCGGAAGGC
>VZTM01009148.1:36382-50587 GCA_013400555.1 Jacana jacana
ATATATGTATGAAGTACTGCTTTACTGGGTTTGTTGGCCAGATTGGTTCTGCTGTCCCTTGCAAGGCACGAAAAAAATAGCAGATGTATATAGTCAGCAAAAAGAAAAACAGCATGACTGTCCTTTACAGATGTCAGCTGGTCACTCAACTGGCTTAGCCACAATGTGAAACCTCACTTCAAAAAACTACTCCAAGCATTTTAAGTGAAAAAATCAGTTGTTTGCTTGTTGGTTTTGTTTGTTTGTTTAATTTTGAATCTGTTTACAATTTTATTTAATTATGAGACTTGAAACTGTATGCAGTAGACCTTGCTTAGATCCTTATTGTGAGTGATGTGTCCAACTCCACAGATGACTGGAAAGAAAAAGCAAAACATACACTCTCGCAAGGAACCAAGAAAGATTTTTGAAGCCTGCAAAGAAGCCTAAACCCATAAGTGTTTCTCTGCAAAGAGGGACTGGGAAATCTTTACAATAACAAGACTGGAAGACAAAAGCTGATGTGACAAATCAAATTAGAAGTTTGACTTGGTTAACACAAATCTATTGATCCTTGCCTTCAGATACTTTCAGGATCATTTGCAATTACCTACTTGCTCCCTATCTCTCACACGAGTCCCTATCTCTCACATGAGCAACTCTATTCAAGCCTCTCTTCAGTCTCTATAAATGGCTCCTTGGGGATGTAATGGGCTGGGTTTTGGCTGAACTACCATTATGCAAATGACAGATCTTTGTGTGTCTCTTTTGCTAACTGTGTAGCTGAGACTGTACATCTTTTTTGCTGTTTGAAGGGTAAGGCAAAGTGTGAATGTGAACCAAGACAAGTAGACTGCAGTTCTCTAAAGAGACACACTAGACATCCTGCTGGTGGGTAACAGATTTTTTTTGGCAGGGATAGGATTTTTTTCTCACCACAGTGAGCTTGTAAGAGTACTGTGAATATCCTGCTCCAGTATGAACCTTGCCTTAATCATGACTTGCTATCTTCATACTTATTCACTTTATCACTCATTGTCATTAAGACTAGATGCATCATGTCAGCAAACACTTAAACGATACACTGATTGCCATTTTTTCCTTGAGGTTTAATTCAAGGTGTTAAATCCATGTACAGTACTGAACAATTACACTTTCAGTAAAGAGGTAAAGAGATCAGTTCCCTTTCAAACACTCTTTTGGCAACTGAAATCTCTTTTCCTTTAAGCTAGCAGGTATTCTGTGGAAAGGGAAAAGGAGGGGTGGAAATGATTGTTTGCTTAGACCTTGCCAACATGTCTAGAGTTGCCAGTAGTCACAGAAATTAAGGCAAGGTCCAGGAACTGAAGTGAATTCAGATTAGAACTCCTTTAGGTTTTACTTGCAAAACAGTCAGCAGATGTCAGAAAGACGGATCAATATCAGAAGGCAGATTTCCAAGTTTCAGAAACAAGTCACTAGCTGAAACAACGAAGACTGGTAAGGTCAGTCTGAGGAAAACCTAACACATGAAATAGTCACATCATAACTGGAAGGGGAAGGTCTGAACTAAAACAGAAAAATACCCTAAAGAAAGGACCTGAGGAGGGGTGTGCATGCAAGGTGAGCTGCAAAAGGCAACATTTCTAACAGGAGGTTATGATCAATATTATCAAAGAAAACAGACCAAGTACAAATCTGGGATGGGAACTCCTGAGATGTAATTGTATTTTCTTAAAGCCAATGCTGTGCTTGTTGTCAACACAACTTATTAAGTAACTCTGACTAGTTATGCTCTCTACACTCAGGTCTTTTTCCCATTTCAATTTTGCAAGCAATTCATCACCACTTTTAATCTCCAATCCTCAAAAACGAAGCTTATTAAATTATAGGCAGATACAACACTTGCTTTTTATTACTGCAAAATACATTTCTCTAATTTTAACTCTCCTGCACTGGGAAACCACTTACCAGGTTGAGAGTATTCCAAGATAGATGCCAGGGTGCTGCGGATAAGACCTGTCCATTGTTTTTGAGTTTCATCAGTCTTGACTGTTGGAAGAGTAACAATAGTTTTTATGGCTTGAAGGGCCGCACTGACAGGAGGTGGGACCTGATTATCTGCTGATTTTACTGCTGTTTCTTTCAGTACTCTTGTAATCAGAAATAGGATAGTGGGCAAGATTGTCATACATCCTAGTAAACAAAAAAAAAAAAAAAAAAAACAAAAAAAAAAAAAAAAAAAAAAAAAAACAAAAAAAAAAAAAAGAAACAAAACAAAACAAAAGACAAAATAGAATTTCTGAAGTTAATTCCAACAAGTGTGTTAGATAACCTTTTATCTTTTCCCATGAGTATATATGGCTAGGAGACAAAGAAGACACCAAGATAAACTGCAATTCAGACAGCAAGTGATATGTACCATTCAATGCTTTACCACCAAATTCATTCATCAGTACCACTGAAGTGTATCGTAACACAAGTCATACAAGTCAGCACTTAAAATGTTGCTGTCAATTCAGAAATTAAGATTCAGCTATTAAAGTTTTGCCCCTACATGGCACGTGACACGATATGTATCATACTGAACACATCCAGATTGTTAAGTATCTGAGAACAGGATCTGGGTATCACTAGAGTCCTATAAAATAAAGAACTAGAGGAGGTCTGGAAACAGGTATCCAAACCAAGCTACAGCACTTTCCAAGGAAGCTGGTCGGTGGCACAAGCCACACAAGCAAAGGAAGGAAGTTACCTGGGTGTCCTACATTCTCAGCAAAAGCTGTAGCCATCTGGTGACTCTACAAAGGAGACAAAAAGACTCCCCTCCTACTGCATTGCCTTTCTAAAGAAATCAACATCTACCTATGCTTTGTGCAGCTGATCCCGCAGATGCAGGTTAGGCATAGTCAAGAAATATTGGCCAAGCCAGCCATAACCTGACTTTAGACACATGGGAACTTTATTAGAAGGAGTTTAAATAACACTGGCAGGCTTTAAGCTCCTCTGGGACTGAAGGAAGGGTGCTATTGGCTTTACATACGTAATTATCAATCTGCAGCTCACTTCAGACAGTCAATTATCTTTCCATCATTTCTATGCCTCATTTTCCCACATCCATGAAAACACAAATCCCTCCATTTTCCTACTTCTGGGAATGATATGAGGATAAATACACTAATTAGAATCATAGAATGGTCCAGGCCAGAAGTAACCTCCAAAGGTCATCTAGTCAGCCTTCCCCACAGTCAGTGGGGACATGCCCAACTAGACCAGGTTGCCCAGGGCCTTGTTGAGCCTCACCTTGAATATCTCCAGGGAAGCCACCTCAACCATCACCCTGGGCAACCTGTTCCTGTGGTCCACCACCCTCATAGTAAAGAAAAATTAATGGCTGGAAGAGACTGCTGGAGGTCATCTAGTTCAAGCCCCTTTTTCAAAGCAGCAGTTCCTCTGGATCAGATTGCCCAGGATCTTGTCCAATGGAGACTGTGAGATGCTCGTGTTTTAAAGAAAGAGGAAGAAATATAAAAAACCCACTTAATCACAGAAAGTGATGGGCTCGCTTTGTTCACAGTTTCCCATACACACAAAGACTCAACACAAATATTTGTGCACATACTATCTGCCCCTACTCTCCCCCCAATCCCTGCTACAGCTATCAGCTGCCTACATCTTCTGGTTGAGAAAAAAAAGCCAACTCTAGCAGTCTCTGTAGACTAAAATAGTTTCTGAGCTACTTCCACTGGCCACTTGCCAAATGTTGAGAGTCATGCCTTCCATCCAGTTAACACAAAAGTAGCGCTGTTACCCTTCTTGGCCATTCCACCACTCAAAAAAATTAAAAAACAGAAGGAGAAATGAAAAAGAACCACGAATCATATAAAAAACAGTGCAAGACACCAGATGATCTCAAAACCTACTGTTTTTCAAAGAATTGTAGGACACAGCCTGTCTTTTTGAAGACAGCCCATCTTGTGTTCTGAGCATGACTTTGTCCAAATATGTTATTTACCATGCAGCTCATTAAGGGGCTAACTTCCAAAATGCCTTATCCACATGAGTGTGTGAAAATTCCCAGAGAGCCACAGGACAACTATTAAGCAATTTATTCTCTGAAAAGCAAAACTCAAAGAGCACAGCTTCTTGTGCAATTGTGTCCTTTACCCATGAATTGCACTTAGTGCAATTACTCTAGTTTACACATATCCTTTGTGACAGTCTCCCTGGGCAGAAGAAAGCTCCATTTAGTTTAGAGCCACATTTGGGATGACTGACAGCCAACGGCTGCAAAACCAAGTGTATCACAGCTGAATTGTGCTGGTTTTTCCCCAGTAGGATTCTCTTTTCATCCAGCTGCTACTTTTCATGAACTTCTCAGGAGTTTAATTAACTTTGAGATGTTTATGTTCTTTTACAATATCATTAAAATCGGCCAAAAGGTTTCAAAATCATGAAAAACAGGAAAGGAAAAACCCAACAATAAAAGTATAGTGATACAGAGCTTATTTCCTCAGAAAGCTTGCAGCACACATGCAAATTTAAAATCAAATAATTTCCTTCATGTTGCCCACTGGAAAGGCCTGAATTCTTAATTTATTTTAGAATCTGAACATAATTTTCCAATAGATGACCCTTAAAGTATCACCCTGTAAAAACAGATGTTGTTTGCTTTTAATATCACCTGCTCACTATGCTTCACCTACTCACAAATATTGTTACCATACTTTACCTGCTGGAGAACACAGAGAAGGCAGGTCAGACAGGATAGTAACAGTGGCAGCCACAAGCCGAGCACTTTCCTCAGAGAGGTGGGACTTGGCAGCAATGTGACTTGGAGAGTCCGACACTTTTGAGCTCAGGTGGGGCATGTGCCGTACCAGGATAAACATGAGCAATTCCATGGCTGCAAAGACTAGAGATTTTCCAGGCACAAGACCACCACTCGCACCTCCCTCTCCTAAAGCAAGAGGATTTTCTTTTTCCTCAGTATCATCTTCATCTGAAAAAAGGAAAGAAATGCTGAAGAGACGGTTAAGAAAGATTCCATACCAAAATATTACATGAAACATTCTTGAAAAGTTAAAACTCGAGAAGAAAAAGCTGCTTCAGAGTAAGATATGACAAACATGGCTCATGTCAACCTAAATGTTTTCGTTGGAATGACTTAAATGGGTTGAAAATGCTTTAGAAGTATTGTAATTGCAACAATACTTAAAAAGGCATCCAGAACTAGGAGAAAATAGTAATACTTGCACAACATAAAAATGCAGGAACTATTTTGCATCTTTTAAAACTAATTATAAAATTAACAGCAATAGCCACCAAATAAATAGGCCCAACAGTACTTTTTTAATTTAATGGCTATTAATTGTCCCACCCTGACAAAATCTCGTTTCAGCCTAAACTGATTATGAAATAAGAGAACAGAAAAGCATTGTAGGATTCTATGTCTGAGTTAATGACTTCACTGCATTCAGCTCAGCAAGTCTCTCTTGTGAATGGCAGCGTGGCCAGCTGCAGTCTTTCCTTCTCCCATGAAACAGCAACAGAGATGCAGTCACTCAAAGCTGGCCCGACTACCCCTACGGAGTAACTATGAATTTCAATGATTGCTAGTGTTATTGCATTCCCCGATTTGAAAAATGCAACTTACTGGGCCTACAGTAAACAATTTCATTAATTCATAGGAAGGAACAGACCTTGCATTTTTAGCTGTGCTGGTTCCTCAAGATCCAGCAAAATTCTTTCTCTGTTTTAATGCGGAAAATGGGTAAAAGCTAACAGTAGGGTTTTTTTCTCAACTGTACATTGGGCCAAACTAAGATAGTAGTTTTCCTTAGTAAGAGAGTATTCTTTGGGTTTTACTTTACTTCTATCAGGCAAAAGAAAACATAGCAGCCCTAACCTAACCAGATATCAATCAACTGTTTGCTAGGTTGCCACTTGGAAACTAGTTTACCTAGAAAAGATGGAAACAGTTCATCCAATGTGAGACTTTTAAATAAATGGTAAAGGGATGACTGAACAGGGAGACACTCTGATAAAAGGAAGAGGTTACTAAAAGTATCTCAGAAGGTAGCTTTTGGACTGATACTAATATCTTATCAAGGATATTCATACATGAAGTAGAAATGAACTAACAAAATATCCTGATGAAAAGCCTAAGCAAAACATCAGGAACTGATGGAGCAGGGGGTAAGAGAAGAAAGAATTAATTTTACGAAAGCTCAATAAAGGCAAAGTAGAGGATTTACACATCAACTCATCAAAGAATCTCAGAAAAAAATTAAATTGAAAGAGACTTCCATAAATCATTTAAGTCCAATCTCCTGGCTAAAACAGGGCCAACTTGAAAGCTGAAGCGGCTTACTCGGAGCTGGTCCAGGTTTGAGTATCTCCAAGCATGGAGATACCACAACATCCCTGGGTACCTGTTCTACTGCTTCACCATTCATGCCATTACAATTTTCTTCCTTGTATCCCATCTGGATTTCCATTGCTGCAACTTGCATCCACTGCCTCCTGTCCTTCCACTATTTGCCTTTCAGAAAAGTCTGGATTGGTCTTGTCTTTAAATCCCTGTTAAGAAAGGGGATTGCGATTCTATCCCCTATTAACCCTCTCTTCTGCAGAACAAACAAGTTCAGCTCTCAGCCTCTCCTCATGTGTCACATAATTCATCTCCCTAAGCAGCTTAGTGGACCTCCACTGGAGTGCCTTCAGTTTCTCAACATCTGTCTTATTGAGGATGAGGGGGAAGGGCAAAGAATACTAGACACTGCTCTAGAGGTATCTTCACAAGCTTGGGTTGAAAGAAAAATCATATCCCTTAATGTGTCAGTCATACTTTTCTAATGCAGCCCAGTAATAGAGTCTTCAGCATTGCGTAGGCACACCAAAGATTCACATTCAACTGGTTATTCAGCAAATCTGCTATCTAGTCTGTCAGCTTGCCAGCCTGTACTAATAGAGTTGTTCCATCCCAAATGCAGGATTTGGCACTTGTGTTTTCTGAACTTCAGCAGGTTATCAGTCCCACAACTCAAGATTCCCCCGAGAGGCAGCACTGCCCTCCAGTACATCTAACACTTGCACAATTCTGTGTAACCATCTTGACCTCCACAGCTTTTCAAAGATTAAAGATGACTGCAGCAGCCTTAGCATGTCATCAGCCATCTCCCTCAGATGCATCCCATCTGGTCCCAGGGTATGTCCGGCTTTTATCTAAGTGGTCCCTAAACTGGTGCTTATCTACTGTAGGTAGCAATTCTCTCCCCTAAACTTACTCACCAGATGGAAGGACACAGGAGGACTAAGCAAAGATAGCAGTGCCTCCGTTATTCCCCCTGACGTATTTTGCCATTAGGTCACTCAATCCATGCAGCAGTACATTCAGATTTCCTTGTTCTTTTTGCTGCCAACATATCTATAAAAGCTCTTCTTGTCACACTTAACATTCACCACCAGTTTTAACTCCAGCTAAATCATGGCTTTCCCAATTCCATCCCTCCATACCTGAACAGACATCCTCATAGTCTTCCTGAGCACTTTGGTCCCACTTCCACCATCCATACACTTCCTTGTCACATTACAGCTCAGTCAGAAGTTCCCATTCAGCCAAGTCAGCCTCCTGCCATGCTCATTTGGCATTCTGCACATTGGGATGAACTACTTTTGTCACCAAAGATGAACCATCTCTTTCCTCTGCCCTTCTGAGAAGCTTAACAAAAGATCTTGTCTACAACCTCCATGCACAAGCCCAAGCCTGCTAAGTCAGCCCAAAGCTTTTGCTCTGCTACTTGCTTTCCTCATTTCCCTCAGGATCATGAATTGCACTATCTCATGGCTGCTACAGCCACAGCTACCATTAACCTTCATAACCACTTCTTCTGTGTGAGTAGCAGCCCCACTGAGCATCTCCCTTATTTGGGCTGTCCAGCATCAACACGGAAAAAAACTGTCCCATATGCTTCTGAAAGCTTCAGATTGTTAGCATCCTACAGTGCTGCCCTTCCACCATGCCTGCATAATGAAAATCTCTCATGAGACTCCCATAGCTTGTTATTAGAAGGCTTCTTCCAGTTGGTTTAATATGGCTTCACTCACCTTCTTGATTAGGCAGTTTGTGGCAAATCAGAAGAGAGCTCCTGACTATTATAACCCTTCACTTTCTCTTAGTGGTATCAATTCTGAGTTGTCAGAGGGATGGCTGGCCCAGAGAATTACACTAACAGCTTGTTCCTCTTCTCCTCTTTGCTGATCCCTAAGTGTCTCCAACTGCCTGCAGTTAAAGCCTTTTGTTGCTAGAAGTCACAAACATGCATCCTCCACCTTCATGGGAGTTCCGAGCTCCAGGGTCACATTCCTGCATAGCCTATGGCTGTCCCTCCTTCTGTGGCACACAAGGCTTGGGCTCCTGCGCTTGCAGGATCTCTATGAAGACCATGTTGTTCTCTCATTTGCTCTTCCTGACAGCACACAATCTCCTCACCTTTACATGCATTTCCTTCACATCTCTCAGATAAGACCAGTGTCACCCCCACCCCTCAGCTGCACAGACAAGTACCTGGAGGACAGTAACATCAGAACTTACATCTGAATGTCAAACCAGGTCATTAGACCTCCGATGTGCCAGAAGTGATTGTTCCTCAGTGAGCAGACTGTCTTGCTGTATGTCACTGCCATCATTATGCTGACTCTAGCAGCCTTGTACAGTGTTGAGCAGCACTTCTGGGCTGCATGAGCGTGGCTTTCCATGCCAACTGCACTGTTTGCACACCCTGTTCCCAGAGCTCCTGGTTGCTGACACACCCTGCATATGTCAGTGAAGTAAGAACCTAGATGCCAGTCTGCTCCCACTCCTGGCAAAATCTCCTGGGCAGGCAACTTTTCACACTGACTCCAGCAGCAGCTCGCTCACCTCATCAATGCCAGTTGTGCCAGGAACACACCACAAGACCCTACACACTGGGTGCTGAATGATTGAACTTCAGAAAAGAGGTAAATGAAGTGCTAGGAGGCAGTCAGTACAGAAATATTACTGAAACTGAGCAAGCCATTAGTAAGACTGTAAGTGGTGTCCTGGCTATAATTGGCACCACTCGTACTTAAGAAAAAATGAATGAAGACCAGGACATGAAAAGAAGAACCACTAAAATGATCAGAGGAAGAAAAACTACATCTTACAAGAGTTAAGAAATCAGCAGGTAAGATTAGGACTACATCAGGAGCATCTGTGGAATACACCTTCTCAGCATAACCATACTCTAATGTATTTAAGTTCCTTTCCCAATATGAAAACCTGTTGCTTATTTACTCTGCAAAGCAAGCCGTGTTTTCAAAATCTTACTTAGGGTATTCCTTTTTTCCTGCAAATAATCTTGAGCTGCTCTTACTATCTGCTGGACAACTCCTGTAACCAGTAGCTGGACTGAAGGAGGATCCCAGGTCAGGAGGAGTCGGTGAAGTACACTCAAGAGTTCCACACCAAGGAGCTACAGTAAAATAAAATACAGATTTTAAAAAAATTAATTAGGACTTCACAATTCCTAATTGTTATGTCACTTGCTTATGATGAACCAACACTTTCCTCACGCAAAAATAATTACAGCTTCTGTACTCCCCACAGATGAAAGCCCTAGACCTAGAAAAAGCTGATTGTTACAACATGTTCATACAGTACCTGATCCTCCGCAATATGGATCCTGGCACAAGGGGAGTCCAATAAAGTATGAAGTGCTTGTAAACAAGATGTAACATGCTCAACAGGCTCTTCAGGTCGTGGAGAACACAGAAACTGTATACTAACACCTGAAAAAGAGCAATGAGTAAAAAGAACGTTCACATCATCATAACATGAAGTTTTCTTTTTTTAAATGTCTTTGTAAGTATTGCAGGTTTTTAACGACTTGAGAAAAATACATGTTTTCCTCAATTATTCTAAAAAATGAAAAGAGAGTTTATGTACTAAAATAGCAGGATTGTATCACTTTCTCTTCTGCATCATGTCTTCCCCAAAATTTGGTAGGAAAACTAATAAACAGTGAAAGTAAGGAACCTGGATTACTGAATAGAAATCCATACTTTGTTCTAAAGATCTGCAAGTCAGGCTTCTGAATCCTTCGTTTGTAAATTGAGTTTTATTAAACTCTTTTAAATGTAAAGCTAACTGAGATGAAATTAAGCATAAAATTATGGAATGTTCTATTATATATAGCATATATATAGTTACTTAAAACCAGAATATATATCTCAGCAAACTGCTTGCACTCCTCAAAATAAGGGTTCATACCCACTTCTTCAAGCTGTTAGAAAACAATAACGGGATACAGTGAGTGCTACTCACAGATCAAAAACTGATGGCAAAAGCTACTCCATGTGAGTTTTTAAATATAAGTCTCTACTGAACCGTTTTTTTTATCACAGATTCATAGAATGGTTTGCTTTGGAAAGGACCTTAAAGATCAGAGTTCCAACCACCCTGCCACCGGCCGGGATACCTCCCACTACATCAGGGTGTGTATTTTAATAACCTTATAGATTATGTGTCTTCAAAGCATAACATCTTGTATCATCTGAATTATACTGCAGTGTATAACAGTTCCTACTAATTTTATTCAATTACATACATAAACTAGCTATGCAACTTGCCAATAAAAATCACAACAAACACACCAAAAAACATTCTGTCAAATCCATAAAGAACACAGGAAGCAGAGAGATACACAGAGAAAGAGACAGTCATATTTTTGAAATATTACTGTCCAGACACATGATCCATTTTAAACTTCCCAGATCTCAAGTGAAGTATCTTTTCTTATTCCTGTACCATTTCATACCATAACATGTTTGTACCTAACCCTAAACATGTAACTCTTACCCAAAATTAAGTGCATTCGATCTTTGTTTATCTCTGGCAAGGATTTAGTGGCAGGTGGAGTTCCTGGTGTCTGGTTTAACATAATGGATGTAGCACGTTTCTGTGAACTGGGCATTGCTGCAGCAGTCTCCTCTGTTGACTCTGAAGCATTAAATCCTGTGCTGTTTAACCACAGGGCCACTGCATGCAGTATGGGAGCCCAGGAGTTTCGATAGTGCAGTCTGGCTGTATCAATTGTTTCTGGAGTGTAAAACGCTCCCCCTGTTAAATTAGCAAAGCAAAGGTAAATTCTGAAATTCTCTGCAAACAACAGACTAAAAGCACGCAGTACTTTATGTTTATCAGTTTATTTACTCTGGGTCTATTCGATCATACACGTATTCAGAAGTTATCCTTGTTGGTGACAGTGCATCCCAACTGTCCTTGTGAACAAACATCATTAGTACCTTCCATAAGGGCAATGGCCATGACGGAACAGTAAAGCGGAGAGCAAAAAAGGCAGGTGAAGTCACTAGGTCTTGCAGCATTGTTCATATAGAAAACTCATTCTTAACTCAGTAAAATATTGTAAAACAGCATCCATTCTGATCTCAAGAGCTGTATTTCTCTTATGGTAAACTTTTTTTGCATTTGGTATCAAAGATGCACTAAAGACGTAGGTGTATTTTAAACTTGACAAAGATGTGGTTTTAATGAGTTCTGTGATTCAGATAAGGAATATTTTCATTACAGGTCGAAGGAAACTTCACTCAAACTTCAAACATACATTCCTATTACCCTTAGGCAGAAATTTATTACTTGAATAAAAAAAACCTCCATACCTGCCAAACGATTCATAGAACAATTTTAAAGTCTCAACTAAGAGGTGGTTTGGTTTTTTTTTCTGTTTTTCACAGCAACACAGAAAGAAATTCCAGCGCTTACCATCTGGTGGAAGCTGGGTAGCAAATTCAGCTGGTAAAGTTAAAAGAGCATAATCTTTCAGCGCAGCTAGCCAGAGACGGCTAAGTGCAGGCAGCTCAGGTTGTACAAGTGTTATCAAACTGTCTGGTGGCAACTCATCTACAGCACTAAAATCATCCTCATCCTCCTCTGTGCTCTTTAAACCACGCTTTGGTTTGGTCTCTGCTTCTTTCTTAATTTTCATGGCAACAACATACACCTAGAAGAGAAACAGACACAAAAGTGCATGCTGTGAGATCCTAAAAAGAAAAAAAGCAGCAGCCTTTCACAGTGAAAGTACCAGATTCCACACACGGATGGCTCACTGGAAAGCCACTCAAAAAGAGTGCAATACAATTAAAATGTAATTCAATATCTTTTCTTTTATTTCTACCAGTATATAACACTTGAAGTGTTATAGTATAGTACATAACACATAGATGGCACTTTCCTAAAACAAACTGGCTACATGCTTTTTCCTAAACAGTGTCAATTACTAATGCTCTACACAGACGTATTGATTTGAATAACTGGTTTTATTAAATCGATGTATCCTTATTGCAAAGCTTTCTTTGACCTACATAAGGAGCTACCAGATAAATTAGAGCAATTGACACTTTCTGGGGGCAGAAAAGGTATCAGAAAGACATGCAAGAAGCTTTAACTGCACAAGAACACTTAGACGTTTGTCTTTGATAGATGCTATAAGAAGATTAAAGTATTTTCAGAACTGTAGACAAATATAGGAATAAGTAGAAATATCAGAAAAATATAGGAAAAAAAATCTCAAGTAAATAAATAGAATGGAAATAACTGTCTTCACACAACAGATGTGCCGTATCAAAGCTGAAAATTAGAGTATGGGGTGATTATTACTACACAGCTGAAATGTTAATACTTTCTTTGTAATTTCTAAAGTTATTTTACAAGAAAATTTAATGAAAAAAACAGAAACCTTAACTATTACACTAAAAGAAACTAAAATACCATATGTGTAATTATAGTAATTGTATCATAGAATCATAGAAACACAAGGTTGTAAAGGACCTACAAGATCATCTAGTCCAATGGTCATCCAATCACCAATACTACCCACTAAGCTACTAATCATCTCTTGGAGACATGTGGAGCTCTGTAGCATGCAAGTAACGTTTGGGGAAGCAAGGCAATGTAAGTAGTACTAACCCTGTCTTTTGTAAACAGTTGAAGATTCCTGGTATTCCAGCCATTCCTCAGCAATATCTACATTAAGCCTGTAACTCCTTATGAACACTTTGACAATAAATAAAAATATCCTTCTATAAATACATTAGGAATAAAAGGAGGGCTAAGGAGAATCTCCATCATCTATTGGATACAAGGTGGCAAAGGATGGGGAAAAGGCTGAGGTACTTACTGCCTTCTTTGGCTCAGTTTTTAATAGTCAGAGCAGTTGTTCCGAGTACTCAGTCCCCTGAGCTGGAAGACAGGGACCAGACTGAAGCCCCCATAATCCAAGGGGAAATGATGAAGGACCTGCTACATCACTTAGACACATACAAGTGTATGGGGACAGATGGGACCCACCTGAGGGTAACTGAGGGAGCTGGTGGAAGTGCTCACCAAGCCACTTTCCATCACTTATCAGCAGTCCTGGCTAACCGGGAAGGTCCCAGTTGACTGAGTCACCATCAGTCATATTTAAAAGACGTGTAGATATGGAGGTATTTAAAAGACATGTAGATATGCTGCTGAGGGACATAGCTCAGTGGTGGACTTGGCAGTGCCAGGGTAACAGCTGGCCTCGATCATAAAGGTCTTTTTCAATCTAAACAACTCTATGATTTTTATGACAATTTCCTAGTTAATTAACTGCAATATTTACGAGAATATATTTTAACATTGTTTGGGTTTTATTGGTTTGTTTGTTTACATTTAAGAGCAATAATATAAAGAAAAATCAAAATCTGAAGGAGTGTATACTTTAAAACAGACAAATGCAATAAAACAAGGAACAATCAAGCATCACTGTAAGTATGGATCAAAGAATGGCAGAGAAAGGAAGAGAGAAAGATATGGAGATGAAAACACCCCAGGAGTGGAACTGCAACGGGTAAGAAGGAGGGCAGGTGCGAGGCTCACCAAACAGCCAGTGAGGAGTGAGGCTACTGCTACACTGCAAAATCTTTTCAAACTTTTAAAGATATAATCGTCAATGTTTACCTCAGCCCACGCTTTCAGAACTGCAAGCTTTTCCATAGTAGTTGCACTCTCTCGGTAAAGTTGGCTAGAAGATCCCTTTCCTGCTTGCACTTTGTCCAGGGAAGAGACAAGAAGGTTGTGAACTCGGCGGAGATCATTCAGGTCACTTACAACCCCGCTGCCTATCCAAGCACTACATACCTAAACAACAAAGTTTAGAATTGTTTTAAGTAACAAAAAGT
>VZTM01009148.1:51653-87966 GCA_013400555.1 Jacana jacana
ATACTAATGAAAAGCTTTCAAGATCGTTAGCATCAAAAAATGCCTAGAAATGAGATAAAAGTCTTTATACAACTGGGCTTTGATCTGGAACCAACAGTACCACATTCTAGAACAATCAATGCCAAACACAGCACACACACAGTTTGGTGTCTCCCCACTTTCTTTTACTTTTGGATTAAATGGGCCCAAACAGGTACTTAAAATCCAAACATCATACAGATCAGCTGCTCCTGTCTAGTGCTATACATTGGCATTAATCCTCTGAAACGTGTTCCCGCCCAGACATGATGCAGGTCTCCAAAGAATTCTCATGCACCTGCTTTTCTACAAAAAGGGACAAATTCTTTCAGAGGAGCTGCTTTACTTCTGATGGTGATTCTACAAGGATGAGGAATGGCAGCAAAAAACCCCAGAGTGCTCAAGTGGTTCAGGTTTTATAAACTCATTTTTCATGGCTTTTTTGTCCTGTCTTAAATGTATTTATTTTTATTTCAGAGAACCAGTTCTGTGAAAGCCTCTAGGGAAGGGCCTCTCATGACCTGGAATGATGGACATATTTAAAGCAAAGCAAACACAAACACAAAGAGTGTCCTGAAGTTGCACAGGACAAGGCTCCTGATAATCTGTCACGAACCCATCAGTCATTCACAGTAGGACTAATTCAAGCTTCACTCCTCCTGCTGGGCAAGTCAACAGCTGTTTTAAGTAATGACACAAAACTACAACATCACCCTCATTTACAGCAGCTCATCTCTGTCCCTGTAACTTGCAGACAGCAAGTTCAATATCTGAACCTAATTTCCAAACATTTCTTCCTGTAAGTGCATACATGAATGGGGAAGATTTTGATAAATTACAATTAAAGTTATATGTTTTCACACAAACTGCCTCTTCATCTAAATTTAAATGCACAGAAACTTTTGTGTAAGCCAAGATGAGCACAATATTCTTTCCTACATAAAGATATCAAATTATGCCACATTCGATCTACCCTTAAAATTTTGCAGGAAACTGAAAGCATAGAACAAACAATACAAAAAGCACAGTCCTGCTGGACCAAGATTTACCAAATAGAACTCACACACACACAGTTATCATATGTAAATTGATGTTTGCATAGCTAAATAAACTGCTGCTTTATAGTACACTGGTAATGTAGCTGTGTAGCTACACAATACCAGCTACTACTACAGCTGAGAGCTGATTTAAACTACAGTAGCAGAAGAGCACACACAAGAAAAAACACACGCTCATTGAATTTTCACCGAGAGGTTGTTGCTATGTCTGTAATAAGAATGCTCAGATCTCCTAAAATCTAAACCAGAGTATTAATCTGAATGGTAGTTTAGTGTTTAAAGGTAAATTATCAGTAATCCAAATACTTGATAGAACTGAAAGGCATGTCAATAAATACATTACTATTGCTCTCATTAAGCAAGGGTGGGGCGTGGTTGTTGTGTTGTTTTTTCCTTTTAGCAACAAATGCAGAATTGCTGTGAAGACATGATTAGTTTCTGAAAGACTAAATGTTTTCTTATATAGCTCTCTAAAAGGTCTTCTGCACTTCTGGGAAACAAAATATACTATTAGGAGACTCAAAAGATGTTGCAAAACCATCATGGCTTAGATTTACAAAATTTTCCAGCCATCTACTACAACTTCTGTATCCTAGTTCCAAAGAGAAGGAAAACCAGTTTGGCTTACACTATCTGAACATTTTTTTCTGTACCTGGCACGCCTTTGCAGTTATATCGGATGGTGTATCTTGGGAAAAAGCTGGCCTCAGAGCAGCTCCAACCTGTTGATAGGAAGAAAAAGTTAAAAATCCAGTTAAAACAATAGTGACACAACTTTCTTCATCTCACCTTGTTTAAGGCTCAAGCATATTTACAGAACAAGCAAGAAAATAAGAAAATATTGTCCCCAAACTTGTCCTTTCTACCTAGCAGATATTTGCAATAGTATTCTTTAAACAACAACAACAAACTCCTAAGCTCCCTTTTTTCTGCTTGCCCATTGCCTTTTTAAGCTTCAAATATGTCAAATATGTGGTATAAGCTTCCCTCTGTTAATGAGTATCCTTTCAATCGTGAGGGTATTACAGGTGCAATTTATGCTAAGGCTCAAGAAGCCAATGACGTTTTGACGTCCAAAGGAATAACGATGTGAAATCAAATGCTTATGGTTGGATTTGCATCAAGTTCCCAAAATATTCCCAAATACTGACAAAAAGCCTTTTAGGAAGCTGTTATAAGGCAGCACTTTTCTGAAGCAAAAGTTAGCACTACAGAAGGAAAAAGGCAAAAAGTGAAAAGGATGAAAGTTTGCTTTTGAGAAGTACTTGCAAAGATTCTGAATACACAGTGAAGACAAAAGAGGTGAAAGCGTTACACTATGCAACAAAATACAGCAATAATACCCTGAAATAAATCTTCAACTGCCCAGTACCAGTACCCATTTGTGTCCTTCTCTAGTTTTCATAGAAACAGAAGCATATTCATTCATTCCGAAGAAAACAGATTAATTCAATCTGGAACTGCAGAGTTATTTTCCAATTCCTAATTCTACAAACAAAATGTCACTCTTGCCAAAAATCAAATGTAACTTGAAATATTTGGCTTTCAAGTGTCAATACCTACTGAATTTTTACTTTCATCAGCCAGTAATTTACAATAAACAGGAAAAGCTACAAAAATAAGTTTTGAAGAGGTAAATATAAGAGACTCCTCAGCACATTTTCACACAAAAAACACCCTCTTCCCAGGTAAGTTACAAAATGTTCTCAAAGCTAATGCTGGCACATCGGTGTAATTATACAATTTCCTGAACTTATAAAGGATATCTCACATTAGCTTGATACTGCTCCAGTATCACATGGCCTGGAAACTCTGGCTCAGGAACTGATGCAAATTTCTTGATAATGTCTTCAAGAGCCTGAAGACCCGCCATTCGTAACTGGTTGCTGTGATCAGTTGCAGCCATGAACGCCATTCGAATCAGGTCAGAGAGATGCAGTACTAAGAAGTCATCTTAGAACAGAAAGGAAACAACTATTTGGTAACTTAAGAGATAGCCAACACTACAGGTATTCATAACCTTTTCTTCATTGACATGTACATATTTTACTTATTCTTTTTCACAGGTCCACATTTAGGGTATGGAAGAAGGCAGGACAGAATGTCATCTATTTTTCTTGCCCCCCCTTAAAGCAATACAAGGGCTTTTATTCCTAAGACAACCTTAAACATAAATTTGAAACAAAATTAAATATATACATAAATTGCATTGAATAGAGTATACTAATGGGGCTGAGTATCCTAGAAGAGATTAGAACATTTAGTACAACTGATTTTAGTGATCCCCCCCTGAAACGACAGAAAATATTCAAGGCAATTCCTGGTCGAGTCCTAGGCTCACAGTGACCCCTGCTGATAAAGGAAAACCTCATCAACATCTAAACATCTAAAAACCAAGTATGCCTCTAGTTCTGCTCCAAAAAGTCACATCCAAGACTGCAAGTAAGCAGCAAACAACATGCAGAAAAGAACAATAAATAAATAACTCAGTAACCTTTCTGAAAGGATTATTCCTTTCTGTTCATTCATTTCCTTTCCTTGCTGTCAATTTGAAATCACCAAATGTTGCACAACTAATATGAAAATTATTAAAAAACCATAATATCCAGGGTGACTAACACAAGTCACAAATTTTAAAAGCTCTACATATTTTCAAGTCTCAAGGTAAAAAAAGAAAAGTTTATTTTGTAGTTGAAACTTTCCAGAGGCACGGTGATTAAAAAGTGACTGGAAATCACTTAAAATTACAAAATTGTGAAGTCTGCATTTACTTTTTCAGACCATCACAGACATCAATAATATTTAAGTATTTTGGAAGGTGAAGGTAGAAGTTTGCTGTGTTTTCCTTTTTAAAAGTCATACCAAGCACATCAAGTTCACTTTAAGCAAATTCAGAGACATAAATTCTCAGGGTTATTCAATGCAATCCTCTGCAGGATCTTATAAGGAGCAGTTACTTCATTATTTTCTGTATAATACAATGCCATCTCAAAAACTTTCCCAAAACTCTTTCCTCCATGTTCTTCAAACACTGGTCTCAGCCTCAAATCCAATCAGAAACAAGAGTCTCACAAAACCAATGCACAGACTATAATCAAAGCAACACAAGCAAAGACTTAATGAATCTCCATATCATAATGAATACCTTCAACAACAGAGACAATAAAATCTATTAATCCAATGCATTCTAGGATGCTCACAGTATTTATTCTACATACACAGTCCTCATGAGCGCTACATGGGTGAAAGCAAACAATCACTATGCACCAGAACACACATAGGCAGCCCAAGGACAGAAACCTCCCACTATCTGTCAGAAAAACATTTCTTCACAAAGTAACTATCACCTCTGACCTCTCAATTTGAACCCTCTAGCTCATAAAAGTATCATCAAAACATAAGCTTTAAAACTAATATTAATCACTGTCTCAAAAAGAATGAACTTTACAGAGCAGCTGCGTCCACGTCTTACTGTCACTCCCTCCCACATCCCTCTCTCCACAACCAATGCTGTAATTACTTGGCTTTATCTCTTTTACTTTCCTAGCACCCCTTCAGTCTGGAGATGTTAAGATAATATCTGAAGTCTAAGTCATGGCTGACATCATGTTAAACTCAGAGAAACGGTTCCCAACTCATTCTTAGCTAGAAGTTTACTGCTTTTAATTCAGACTCGATAAAAGGTTTGCAAATCTGGGGTTGGTTATTTTAACCAGAGCAGTCTGTCAGAATTTATATCCTCCATTCTGTGTGTTCATGGTACAGTAACTACAATAGTTATGCAACTACACTTTTATTGCCTTTTGCTGTCCACTTCCTTTGCTTTTAACCACTTAAATGAAAGGATGAGCACTTAGATATATTTTTTTCCAGGTTGTGTAATCTTAGGCTGTGATGAGGTGTCAGAAATTTCAAAGAATGAAAACCAAACCAAACCATGCACATTCTGTAATTACTTTTTGGGTTTTTAAGTCTGGCTGAACGAGCCAGTGCTAGATCGAAGTGCGCCTTGTTCGCATTCTCACACAGCATGATCACTCGGCACAGACAGTCTGCAGCAAACACACGAGTTGCCCAACGAGGTGCAACAGAAGGTTTGGACTTATCCTCTTCGCCCAAGGTGGTAAACATTGTGTCATCGTCCATCTCATCCTTCTTCTCGGATTCCTCATCCTTCCCTCCTCCTAAGGGAGCAGCAGTGCTCATGTCTACAACAGAATCGGACTGTTACAATCCACAGGAGAGAGCTGAGGACACATTCAAGACTTTCCTTAACACTCAGATTCAGAACAGACTAGATCTTCTGTCAACAACATTTGAAAAACGTAGAAAGGCTTAGGAATATTAGTAAAAGAAATGGTTTTCACTTCTAATTTGGGCAATATTACTCTTTATGTGGCTTAAATGATAAGAAATAAATTCCTGTATCATTAATTCTCTACAGATACCAACTACAGCTGAACCCTGTATCTGAACTCCTCCTTTGAAAATTAACCTCTTAAATTGCCAATCAACAACATAAGGTAATTACCACACTCAGAGTCAAAAAATCAGTTTGGCTTTGAACTACTCAGCTCCTGTTTCAAGCAAAAGCTAGAGCACACGTTAAACTGGAACAGAAGCAAACAGAAGTACAAGGTTCCATGCCATGGGACAGGTACGCAGCCAAGTCTGTAGTTTACGGCACCCACAAAGGTGCTTAACGTTCAAAAAATTCTTGTCTCCAAAGTGTGTGTCCTGTTTTCTAAGCGTGTTCTGAGATTTCATTTCAGAAAATAAAAATACTTCTGGGATGACATTAAAAAAACAAATCCAAACAGGGACAAAAACCAACTCTCCAAATACACATCTATACTTCAGCTGTTCAGAAATGAGAACATAAAGTCTCGTTGGCAAGGTCTAAATTAGCAAAATGCCAACATACTGACAAAAAATATATTCTAATCTTCTGGCAATAATTAGAGGAGAATGAGAAGAAATTATTGCAAGGGTAACTCACCCCAACTGAGGCATGTTTCTTAGAAAGTCTAAATTTAAAGCCACTGAAAAGACAAGACATTCAATAAAGAGAGAAAGAGGCTATGGCAAATCAGACATGGATGCAGCCAATTCACAACAGTGTTTTGAGAAGGCATCCAGGACCTTACGCCGCTGATTTGTACATCTCTGCTTGAAAAGCAAAGCAGATTTTGTTCATATGCCAGTTGGCTGGATCAAAGGAGTTCAAAATGAAGTTGCTGGCTTATTAAAATACTGACAGAAATGTATTTCAATGTGGTTCTCCTGCAGATTATTTCACCTGCTAATAAATACATAAGAGACTGGACGACCACATTAAAAACTTGAAATTCCATCCCACATGAAATAAGAAAAGGACACGCCAACTTCAAACTCAGGAAAAAAGGTCTTTTTCATTGGGCAGATATAGGGTAGCTGCATTGCATAAAGAAATCATTGGTAGCATTACTCATCAGTAAACGTAAAGCTGGCAGCATTTAGAAACAGCTTCAGGATGAACTCACAGTTTGCCAATAAACAGAATAAATGCAAAGGAAATGAACAGAATATGCGTCACAACCATCCTACAAACTGAAAAAAACAGGAATAAGGTCTCAGAGGCAAAATCTTTGCAAACAAGTCTGCAAAGCTGAGCAAGCAGCAAAAGTTTCATCACCATGGTAACCCACCATCGCATCAGTAACTCACAAAACCTCACAAAAGAAAGCTCACAGTGTGTACAGCACTCTTCCTTCTGTATGGTCCTGACGTAGAAAGGCTAAAAAGGACATGCCCGCTTTCACTAAGGTACTGAAATGTCAGAGTAATAATCACACTGTTTCTCCACTGGAAATCCCACTTTAAGACAGTAAACTGTCTTAAAGTCAAAGTGGTATCTTAAGACTTAACATAACATTGATGACTTCTGTTTTCTAAGCAAGTTTATTGCACTATAATCAAAGTTCTACATACAAAAAACCCTATATCTTAACTAGGATCAAAGACAAGCTCCCAAGAAATATGGCCAGAAGATGCTAATATTACAAACACACTGCATTTACGTGAGCGCTACAGAGCACTTACCACTGGAAGCTGCAAGGACATCCTTACAAAGCATTAGCCAGTGAGAAAGGTTTTCCACTGCTAGTGACGAAAGCATATGTCCCAGAGTATCGTGGATATCTGAGCACAACTTCCGATCAGTCTCGCGATCCAACATTCCGAAGAGGACACCTTCGAGGCCCGTCTCTGTTATATTAACCCCCTGATGCCGGGCATGAGCGTCTCGCCGAGAACCAGCTCCTGGTGCAAATGGATTCATATCTGCAAAACAGTAACGAGACATCTTTTCTGAGATCAGTAACTCTGCTTTAAAATTTGGAATAACAGACTAAAACTGGACATTCTGTATTTGTGTGGGTATAGTTCAGGCAACGATATACCAAGGTGTTACTGAATTTCTTTTAAATTAATACCAGAAAGATTTTGATAGAGCAGTTCATTAAATTTACTTTCTGCAAGGCAAATATCACCTAGGGGGTATTACTTAAAAGAAAAAGAATAATTGTCTCTTCAAGATACATACCCCACAAATTTGTAAAAAACTCTGATAGTACTGAGCTCTAAAGGATCTTTGCAGAGACAGACAGACATGACTGGTGTGATTTAATACAAATAAGCTCACAATTCCGTTTGTATGAAGACTGCTGATCAACACTGTTGAGCCTTCTATTTTCATAATAAAAGGCCACACGTAAGAATTGACACTGCCAGCTAAGTCTTCAGGCTTTGCAGACATGCTGCTAACAGAATATAGCACCACCAGGCATCTCATTTAAATAGCATACAATTAAGTCAATTTTTGAAAGAGCAAGACTTAAAAAAAGAGAAAAAACTGTCAAATGTTTCCACTGTCTATGTACCGCATTCCCCATTTGATTGCCAGTCTTAATGGGGCAGAGAAGTTTAAGGCTGAACTTTACAAAAAGTTAAATTGTAAGTGTAAATCAAGGGATAAGTAGGGATATGGCCAGAATTTATCTGAGCTAGGAGGGACAGGTTTAGTTTCTTGTTCTGTTCTTGGGGAGGGATTCCTGATTCTGGTTTTTTATTCTCCCCTCTCCAAAGGCAAACCACACATACACACACACACACACAGAGGCACTCAGCTGTTACAAAACGGCCACACGAAAGAAATACTTACTGATGCCACTGTTTTCTTTGTCTCCAGCATTTTTTGCTAAGCTCATGGCATATTCACATACTTCTGCTGCTTCCCTCTGAGCAAGCTGTCGTAAACATGCAACTGCAGCCCGGCGAAGCAGCAAATGGGAGCTGCACAAATGAACCTAAAAATCAGAACCATCACAGGTGAGTGAAGTGCAGCAGCCCCACATCAACAAGTTAGCGCTGACCGTAGAATCACAGAATCATTTAGGTTGGAAGAGACCCTTGGGATCATTGAGTCCAACAATCAGCCCTACTCTACAAAGCTCTTGATAAGGTCAAGCAGCATTCTGCTTTTCAATTATATGCCCACATGTGAGCTGCTGGGTACAGAGCTTTTGACAAGACCTTGAAAGTTCGGAAATAAGCACTTTTTATAATGTAAAAATATGAAACTAAAGCTGACCTATACAGTGCTGACAGCTGTTATCTGGTTAAAGAGATCAGAGATTAATATTGGAACTGCTGCACCAGTGTGATTTAGACTACTTATACTTTCTGGTCTGTTACACTCTTCAGTACTACTCAACCTCACACTCTGCTATAGCTGTTAATCACACTCTTTTAAATAAACAGCCATGATCAACTGCACCACAGATATCGTAAAAAACTTTTATTTCAAACTTGTAGTGGAATTTCTGGCATAAGTTTTAATAAGTGCTCCTCAATAACAAAGCTTCAGATTTTTTGCTAACCAACACTGGCCTCTAATTCCTTTTAAACCACCTCAAGTCCAAGCCAATATTTTTCTTATAGAAGAACTGTGCATGGTCTCTATTTTCCTGAGAGGAAGTAGCTACACAGAGAACTGTATGTTCTTCCAGAATGGAAGAGATGAAGAGTGCTCTTTAAGAAACTCTGATTCTTCATTTACCCTGGGGAATGTTTTTAATAAACCAAATACACATTTGCTTTCTCAGAATTATGTTATTATGTGGATGGAAATTGCTTTCCTAAATGAAAGAGTTGTATAAAAGTATTTTAACAGTAGATCTTTATTCCACATATGAATATACAACATTTTAGTCCTGAAAAAAAACAAGCTGATTTTAAGCACCTTTATATATCACACTGAGGTTGCTTTAACAGAACTAAATTACATATCATTTGGAGGATTTAATTAATGGAAAGAGTATTGCACATTTTAAGTTACAAAACAAAAAACTAGTGGCTATGCAACCACTGGGGGGTTGGTGGGGGGAGCATGGAACAACGAGAGAATACCCTAAGGAAAGTCTGGATGACAGACTATGAGAAAGGTCCAGGGCTGCTGTAAGTAGCATAGCAATCCTTCAGGTAACACAGAACCACCAGCTCCACAAAGAATGACACAAATAACTTTGCAAGGCGTCCAACAGACATTAGAGAGAAGCTTTTCAAATTTCTGAGTATTGGACTAACAATCATCTAAAAAAGAATTTTAAAAATGGTAATAAATAAAAAACCCTAAAGCCCAACAACCCACACCAAAATGCACACTCACACACAACAGTCTTCCTCTTATATTCATATTTGGTATGCCTTGGGTTCCAGCCTCTGCCTCCCCTCCAGGCATAAGCCTGGAGTTGCTGACAGAAACACTAATGAAGGGAGAAAGCAACACTAACAGCAGCAGCACAAGGATTTGAACCTCAGCATCTACTATGCTGACAGTGCTAAAATAAATCCAAAATCTCCTACCTTTCCCCAGCTCATTCACTTTCCTTCAACTGCATGCGCAGGGGGAACGTCACATTTCAGCATCTGGCTAACTCAGTCATATTACACAGAAATGCTTGCTACCTTGTGCTATCTAGGCTGAAGGAGACTCGGACCCTATGACTTCAACTTGGGCACCATTCTAAAAATAGCTTGGGGATAGACATGCTTTACTGCACTCCAGTGTTTTTGCAAATGTGACCTGTTTATTACATATGGGTATCCATGACATCTTGCTAAATGCTCCCCTTGTCCTCTGCTAAGCACATACGTCAAACTTGGAGGAACGGACGGGATGCATGTTGTACTCACACAAAGACTGGGAACCAGACTGGAAAGGTTGACATGCCGTGGTGCAAACATATGAAGCTGCTGAAGGCAGGATATGGCAGCTGCCTGAACAAGCGAGTCTGAATGGTCTTGTGTGATTGCACATCCCACCAAACAGGAAGAACGGATTGTTGAAATTGTAGCTCCGTTACCTAATGATGTAATACAATATCCTTAACACAGCAAAGCTTTTCTGACAACTGCAGACTAAACATTTGAGAAACAAGAATTTTTACTGCTTCAAAGCATACAACTCCCACCTCAAATTAGTACCTACACAACTACAAAGAAACACTACAGAGTGTTTCAATATCTCTTTTTAGCTCAGTTAAACAATGTCCTTTCCAAATGCAATTCTGCATCAATGATCTTCAGTGAGAAGTATTTTAAGAATATCTTCCCAGGAAATTAAACCAGTGAAATTACCTGAATTTCAATTTGGAAAATCTCTTTCAATCTATACACAGGGGTAACATTAAGTTTAATTTCATGCACTGAGCCATTTCCTAAAATCCCAGGTAACAATTAAGCTAGCATACACATCGGCAAATGATTTTAGTTAGCATCATTAGATGAGTTGCACTGTTCTAACAGAACAAGAATTCAAAAGAACAGTGTTTAATTTGAAAAATAATCCCACTCCATATTTTAAGAATTAACCTGTATCGGGTTTATAAAAATCCTGAATTACAGAAAAATGTAACTTGCAGAAGACATTCTACATATGTTATTTATTTAAAAACTTAATGACACATCAATTCAAAAGGTTAACACACAGGATGCAGATATACAAGTTCAATTAAACCATTTAGGAATTTTTCATAACAAGAAACATAAATTTTAACTCTTTAATAACTGGATATAACTAGTGGCTGGTACTCTGTCACTGCATCAAAGATAATTCTATAAATATTCCTAAAAATCCCAGTTAGTCAAATTTACAAATCCCTGGTTTTGCCATCCAAGACACAGAATTTCAGATAATGGGTTTGGCATGAGAAGATCTTCTTCTGTACAGTAAGGTACCAGGAATATCAAGAATATAAGAATATTAAGAGCAAGTGGAAATAAGTTATAGTTCACAACATTATCAATGGTGTTAAACTCTCGCCGTCAATTAAAAATAAATCAGCATGTTTTGAAAAAGCAGAGGAAATATCTTGCCAAAAATATACGGGGCAAAATATGCAGCAAGAGGAGTTTCATATTTTACCTACCATGCAAATTTGCCACTAGCCAGAACACCATACATCACTGCAACTTATTCATCTAAATCTCAAACTGCAGTCAAAACCACCCCAAAAAATATTAAGTAGGATCAGAAGTGAGGATGCTTGCAGAATCGTAACTGACTTGTCAACACTGACCCCCACACACCTGGAACTGCAACAAAAATTCATTTACTTCCTTTTGCTGATTGTGATATATTATCTTTATACAAGTTAGATGTTTTTTATTTCTCTTCAAATGGCCACTAACCTTGCAGCTCAGGCCCAACAGTAGTTATTATAGCTCCAAGGCAACGGCCTAAGCATTGATGTACTTCGGTATGCGATGGTGGAACAGTTAAGAGCAGAGTAAGAACTAGAGAAAGCGTTGGCTCCACATACCCCCGGTACATTGGTCCACTGGAATCTACTATCAAGGCAAGTGAATGGAGAGACCAGGTCTATCAAAAAAACAAAGGAATATCTTTTAGTAATACATTTAGAAAGTTTAAACCATTTTGTATGCAGACTGAGCCTAGCTCTCTCTGTCCTTGCTTAAACTTGTTTACTTAGCTACTCTGACTAAGGCTTCAGAATCTCAAGCAATCACCTGGGAGTTTTAATACCTCAAACATGAAGTTACATATGCAAAATAAACTTTGTCTTACCTTAAATAAACTAAGAAAATGTAAAAGAAGTGAAATTGCATTTATAGGTTATTATTTTGTAAACATTATCTCCAAACAAATCTTGGCTTGTTTTTTATCAAATGCCAATCATTTTGGGTTTTTTTGATTGCTCTGAGGAAAAGAAATAAGGATGTACTCTGTAATGCTTGTCGGTTTGAATTAATGCCACCACTGTGCAACTGCCTCCCTAACTAACAGTAAGGTTACATTTTAATTGGAGTACACATTAGGGATTCTGTAATGTAAGGCTTCAAAAGGAAAGTTCCACTTTCTTCATCCCCCCTGGCATATGCTACGTCCGTATGATACGGCTTACATGTGACAATCTGTATTAAAGACCATCTGAAAAGGTAATTTAATATTTCATTTTAAACCTGAACATTTTAAAGTAGTTTTGTGGTGATTATGTTTTTACCTGAACTTCAGGAGAGGTTCCATCTTGTGCCAGAGCCAAAAGAATACTGACACTAGTTTTCAGATGCTGTCCGGAACCAATTCCACCAACATACCGATGGAGACAGCCCAGAGCCAGGGAATGACCTGTTCTTGATACAACATCTCGAGCAGATTTTAACCTATCAGTGTTTAAATAGAAGAAAATCACGTAATTCACTGAGTTTGTTCCAAAGAACCCTTCAAGTATCATAACAGTGTATATGACTAAGAATTTTGCAGGTCACCGTACGAGATCTTGAGAAGCCTTAACAATTAAAACAAAAACCAATGCACTTAATCTATACTGCTATTAAAGTGCATTGTCTATAAGGCAAGTGAAAAATAAAATTACTAGTTACTTTGTTTCTTCCTGGGGATAACGACATTTCAGGTGAAGAAGAGTTTTGAAAGTGAAGGAATATAGGAAAAGCACCTACTGCTTACCAGTGTTTCACAGAAGATTGATTAAATAATCAGAAAAGTCATTGCTAAACCACTGCAATGAAGACCCAAGAATGGAAAGTTGATGCCACATGCTGAGAAATTACAAAGAAAACTACAGCTACATCTTCCACTGCAAAGTCAACTGAGTAACTTTTTAATACAGCTGGTTTATTCTCCAGCTGCATTCTATCACTTTTCAAATCAGGCTTTTTAATAAAAAATAGTGTTTTCTTAATGAAACTACATCAGAATATCATTCTGAATAACTTAGTTGCACGAAGCAGTGACTTGATGAATATTTTCCACAATACTTCTGCTTCTGAATGCATGTCACATACGTAACTCTAATTTAAACCTTCCCAGTGGTGGAAAAGAGAAAAAAGAAGGATATCTAATTAGAGCAAAGAAAGATTAATTTCCCCTCATCCTGGGTTTTCTGTGTGTGAGAAGCAAGCATGCTCTTAGCCAGCAAACAGCAACGTAAATGCAAATCTCAAACATATAAAAATTACTTGACAGTGTCAACAGACTGGCAACCATTAACAACTTAAATCCTAGATAAGAAACCAAGAAAATAGTCACAGTACTAGAAATTCAAAGAAAGACAGTGAGGATGATGTACTTTATTACAAGATGAAATGATGAGAAAAACTGAATTACCCAGAGGTAGAAGAGCTGGAGTGAGGCTATGTGCATGCAGCCTGGCCAGTCAAAAGCATGGGCTGCAGCCCTGAGGCAGGTGCATGCCGCTTCACAGATAGGCTGATAAATTAAAGCCAAAAATTGAGAAACATGTTGTCTTGTTATATCTACCAGACATCTTTCTAAAGACCTGAGATTAACAACAGAATATGGAAAAAAATTATGGGCCAGCAGACAAGTTAAATCCGTATGTAAAGAGAATGTTTTGATGAGACAGAACCATTATCACACAATTCATATCACACTTAGTGTATCCATTACACTTAGTGTAAGCTACGTTTATGTGTCTGAAACAGATACCTTGGTCACCTTAAGTAACTCATCAAAAACTATTCATTGGTATCATTTCACATTCCAAGTAGTTTAACAACTTGGCTTTTATCCCTGGAAGAATCACATGAAATAAATAAAAAGAAGACTCCATTCATTTGTTAGATCTACACAACCATAGCAATCAAGGATGAAGAGAAGAGAATAATCAATATGGGCTGCAGCTCTGAGGCAGCAGCCTCAGGGAATAATAGAGGAATTTTCCAAAGTACATTAAACTATATTTTTATTTCCTTTTATGAATCATAACCAACTTACTTATCAAAACTGTATTGAGCCATTCTAGCAATGAAAGAGGCTTCTCCAACCACTTGAGCCATTCTGCCAAGAGCTTCCCCTGCTGCACATCTCAATATAGGGTTAGGATTATCAAGGGCTCCCATGACCAGTGTCAGAGCAGACTTGCGGACTTCTTCTGGCCCTAACGTGCTTTTATTCTCAGCTAAACCCTACATGAAAAAAAAAATATATGAAAAAGCATTCCAAAGCAGGGGAGAAAGGGAAGATATATGAGCAATTTTACTACATTTGAGATCTTAAATAAAAAAATTATGCACTTTTGTTTAAATTTGTGGTCATTTATCCTAAAATATAGTGGTTGAAAATATTTATAACTCAAAATCAACAATATATTCAGTCTGCTGTTTGCCAACACTCTACCTATTTCACATACAGGAAGACCTGTTGCACCAGTCTCTTACCAAATGTATTCCAGTGTAGGTCACACACCCTAGCGCTACGGAATCTGAGCCAGCCTTAGGCAGACACTCCAGAAAAAAAGAGAAGCTTTAAAGTCTAACTGCAACATCACTTTCTGACAGACAGGAAAACCACAACTTAGTCACATTCCTGCAATAAACTTCTAAATCAAACATTTATACAGCCTGTTATGTGAATTCTACAGAACAGTAGCACTAAATACTGCTTCTGCAGCTTCCTGGGCTCCCACATCTCATCGATAGCACAACATCTTTCACTACGACTTTCAAGAAATCTTTTACTTTGGGAAAAAATAATTAAACACATGCAAAGTACAAACACTGTGTGTATTATAGAGGAAGAAGTTGACAGCTCTACCACAGATTCCCACTCTTCTGAAATACTCCTTTCAGCTCTTACAATTTTGACAATTCTCTGTCCATTTGGCATGGGAAATTTCCAGGCAGTCCTGGTTTGAGGTAAAAATAGAAGGAACTTTCTGTTCAGTAATTTTACAACTTAGCTAGGCCTCTTCTATCTCTATGAAAATAGCAGCCTATTGTGCAGAAGACCGTTCGTTCTCAGAGTGCTAAGACCGGTGTTTGTAGCTCATGCCAAGGAAGGTATGCAGAGAGGCTCTTACTTATACTTATTGCTGTTAACAACCAAGGTCAGCTAATTTTGTTATTTTTGTTAGAGGGGTCCCACCTGCAGAGAAGAGCGGACAGGACAGGTGACCCCAAACTGACCAATGGGATATTCCATCCCATCTGCCCCAGGCTCAGTATAAAAGCTGAGACAGCTCTCTTTCTGCAATGGCCAACATCCAAGGAGGCCTTGTTCATCTACCTTTGGTCCTGATCCATGTGTTCCTAACTCCAGATCCTGAATACAGTTCCCATCCAACTCTGAGTCCTACCTGGGACTTCCCCAGCGAAGTTGGTGATGTCATCCTGGGAGCTTGATACAATTTTGCATATATTGTATCTATTTTGTTATTTTATTTTTATTTCATTCTTCATATTTCATTAAAGCAGTCTAGTTCCTTCTGAACTTGTGAAATCTCTTTATCCCTGCTCCTCCTCTCCTGGGAGTGAGAGGTCAGGTGAGAGCCCCTGTTGCCCGTAAGTGGCCAATTCAGCCTGAAACGTAACACGGGCTGAATTCAGGTCTCAGAATCTCCTTTTCAACCTGAAGCAACATAGTTCACATTTCTAAGAACAAAGCAAAAAGTAGAGATGCTCTTTTGCCAATATTTTGCCCATCAGCCAAGCACATGGAACCTCAGTAAACGATTAGCTTAAACTAGGCAGACATTTTTTGTACAAGGGACAAGAAGCAGCTTCTCCAACCTTCAATTACAGGCTGGCAGTTCTATGAGGGCAGCTTCCTCAGTACACAGGATTTAGCTGCTCCAAGGATGAACACGGATGACAATGGCAGATTTTTTTGTCCAACAGACTCATGAATTGGAAACCATATAAAACAGCATCAGGAAAGAAATAGAAATGCCTTAATTTTGACTACTAAAAACAAAATCCTATGCTCTAAGTCACTGTCCCACAAAGCCTTGAGGCAATGCAAGTCAATGAAAACAAGTATTTCTCAGGAATATTATTCATGACTTGCTGTCTAGCTTACTGACTTGATAGCATGAGGTTGGATTTGGAAAACACAAAACTGTAAAATCAGCGGGACTAGACATAAGCATCTAGAATCTTATGCAATATTAGAGACCCTTAAGAAGACAAAAAATAAGACATCCAAAGCAGAACCCCAAATCCATTTTTGTTTTTATTTCCATGAACCTCATCTGCACTATATTCAGACATGAGGGGGTTTTTGAGTATATATGCAAAAGTACTTACATTCATGAGTACAGTGCAAATAAAATTACAGAACTGGAAGAAAAAAAGATAAGTCTCAAGTCTGAACACTATGGACTGCTGACTACATGAGCTTCACCTATTCTCTGTACAGACACATGCATGTAAGAGCTCATGCTAGTGTCTGAAAACACTACAGTTTGGGGATTTTCAAAGTTTTCAATCTTTAACTGGTAACTTTAGTGATGTTCTTCTAACAGCCTTTAATACCAAATACAAATCGATGAATCAAAGTGCTGACCTTTGGCATCCATTAAAAGTTTACATGTTTTACCTTCAAGGCACTAAGGACAGCAGTGAAGATATTAAGCTGCACAGCTTGCTGGCGGACACCTTTAGCCTGCTTGACACATTCAGCAAAGTGATCCAACATCTGTAATCTAAACCAAAGGGAAGAACATCATTTAAATGACATTTTTTCAAAATACAAACTAAAACAGCAATTTAAAAATAAAATAAAAAAAAAAAGCCCACAACAAAAAGGCCTTTTTAAGTTCAGTCACAGAAATTATGCTTCAGGGACTGCAGAAGGTACTCAACTTAAACAGAAAGGGTAGAGTTACTCTGAACATCGCTTTGATGGGGTTTTTTTTAGCTTATCCACAGATGCTTGCTATTCCTTTTGAAGAAATCACCCCCAAGAGGAAGTGAGTCTTCAGATACATTTGGCTGTGTAACTAGAAAGTTATGAGGACAAGACTGGAAAAATGCTGCCTCTCTGCTCCCATTCAAAATAGTGTCATCCTCCATGTTCCTGTTACTGTTCCTACTGTTTGCCCCATTTAACCTCTATTTTTCCTTCCATTTAACCATGCCAGAAAGCGTTACTGGGAGGAGGAATAGTCCCTAGAAAATATCAAGAACAGGAATATAATGAATAATCTGCATTCTTAACTACTTGGCAGTTCCCCAGCCAAATCTTCCCACAGCTAACAACAGATAGAGTATTGCCAGCCAGCCCCAAGTCTATTCTGCGTTTATTGCAAAATGAGACTGACTGCTAGGAAAAAACTGTTCCCATCAGGATTGCACTGAAGGATAATTTTACTTTGAAATGTGTCTTAGAGCTGCTTTACCTCTGTGTTCAGTGACAAATCAGCTAAACTGAATGACAAAAGCAGTCCTGACAACTCATAACTCTGAAATGGTAATGTCGAGCAGAACAGAAAATAAGCTGAATTCCATTCCCTCTTTTTCATCATGCATAAAATCATTTGCTGACTATAAATCAAATGGTTTTACTTGAGGAAGCCAACTGAAATTCAATGGATGCTACTGCTGTGTTTTCAAGGCTGATTTGAAGTTAATCGCAATGGATGTTTTTGCAGGAAATTTTGGTTGCAGGGACGTTATTACTGTTAAATGCAGGAAGAGGAGAGAAGAGTCCAGGCTCCACCTCTGAATGCTGATCTTCAAAACTGATAAAACTGAGGAACTCACCTTATTTCTAACTGAGCAGACATACTCTGGAATTGAGGCACAGTGCATACCAAATACTGAACTATAAATTTAGAGAGAGCTGATATCAAAGTAGATTCTTTTTTAATACAAAACAAACAAAAAAAACCCCACCCAAAACAAACCCCCAAAGATCAACTATCCAGTGACATAAACTGACCTGTGTTTGTAAGAGACATGAGGAAAAACCACACCAAAGAGAGCCACCGATGCATCGATGACAGACACTCCTAAAGGAAGGGGACCAGGCACAGCTTCGCCAGCAGGGATGCGCAAATAAATGGAAGAAGGGTCGTGTTCCAAAGCACCGCTTCCAGACGCACTGTTTGGCTGAAGCTGCAAAACGCCACATAATGCAAACACCTCTGAATACGTCTTCTCGCCTAAAACCTGGGACTAGTGATAACCAAAACCCAGTAGCTTGCAGTAGCCTAGAACAACAGAGTAACTTAAAAACAGCTGCAAGTGCTGTGCCCCTCTGCACGCACACGCTAGAATATAAAGAGCCAGCTAAATCCCGTGGGCTCATAGCAATTAACAGCTGGATAAACACACAAACTATCAATCCTAGTAGTAAGAGATGGAAATTGGAGCAAGGAGATTAATTCTGGTACTAATGGTAGGTTCTGAATCACAGACTACAAAGTGACATTTCAGAAAGAAAGGTTATTCATTCACTCTGTATTCGAGCATTGAGTTACAATAGAGTATATTAAATTATTGGTTTGGGCTGTAATGACTCCCTATGCAGAAAGATATAGAAATAGTACTAAAATTACTAATATTCCTATTATCAGGAAAACACTTCCTTAGTCATCATTCTTTCAGGAAACAAAATTAAACAATCTATTTTTTCTGAAGGGAAACTTATTTTCATAACTTGTTAACTGCTTAATCATGAAACAAAAATTACAATCTAGTTGTGCTGTACTCTGCTTAAAACAAATCCTAGTTATTAAAAATTAGGAAAGTAAAAACAAGACTGTTACCACATAGTTTCCTAAACTCTAAGCTTTTTAACGTTAACTGTTCCCTACACTACATTTCTTCTCCAAGGACCATATGAAAAATAACCAAATCAGCATTACCAGCTGATCGGGAAAGTTTTGTTAAGAGACCACCATACTAATACTTGCTTCCTTTTTTTAAATTTTTTAATTCCTGTGTTTCAAAGATTTGCTTTTATTTTTAGAAGCACAACTTTAAAACATCAACAAAATCGTGTCAATGCTTCCAAATGAAATGTAAGATTTAAATGGTTTTGTAGGTGTAGTATGAAGTCTTATTTGCTATAACATCATTTGCAACTCCAATATTCTGACAGCAGACGCATTATAAAACATGTTGAGTGGAACTTACATTTATGCTGGTTCAAAAAATTCTATGAAAACAACTTCTAGACCAGATTGATCAGGAGGGTTGGGGCAGTGTTATTTTGTTTTAAAGCCATTAGGTCAGTTCACTAGCCACAATCATATAAATTGCATAACTCTACTCATATCTCAGGTGTAGGCAGTTTATAATCAAAACAGTACACCGTAGATGGAAGGACTGACACCTAACAAACCTCTGAAATAAAACTAAAAACAAGGTGTGAAGCTTCAGTATTAGAAGGCTTCTCACACACACACACACACATCACACAGACTGACAGCACAGAAAATTTGTTGTTCTGGTTTTTTATTACCTGGTCTTCAATTGATTTATGATCCGTTTCCTGCAGCCAAGAGCCAAGAAGAACGCTATCATCATAATGACAAAGAGACCTTAGGAGTGATGTGGTTGTGTTAGCAGAGTTGTCTGTCAAAGTAAATTCTGCTACCAACTCTCGAAGGAGTGCATTAAATGATCCTAAAAGGATGGACATGAAAATGAATCATTGCTGCTTCTTATCCAAAACATTTCAGCTAGAGATCAGATGGTACAAATGAAAGCATGTACTGTTACCTCAGTTTTACAGGCAGCAAACAGAGAAAAAAGCAGACCTGACAAAATCAGAGTTGGGAGCAAGGCTTGGAGCAGAACTCCCAATTCCCAAATCAATATTCTAAACAACAGGCCAGCCATCCCTTCCAGCATGACAATCCAGATTTTGCAAAAAGTTGCTTATCCACGTGATCATGTAAATTTAATGAATTAACAAAAACCCAGACAACTAACCTGCCAGATTAGTTTAATATCTAATAATAGGGTAAATCTGTCTAATAGATCAAACCAAGTTAAAAAAGACGACACCACTGGACATCAAAACTATCTCTTCATTCTCACATCTGCTCTTTGAGTACACCAAGAAATTACCTTTTCTGTCATTTAAGTATCAATGACCTAAACCACCTACATTAGATTTCAGAACATGATCTCCATACATCTCAATGCTATAAACAGGACTGTAACTTTCATAGTCTAAAGTATCCCTTCAATATTTGCAGTATTCTACTCTGTAGTTATACTGTCAAGATGGAGAAGATGAGGAATGTAGTAAAAGACTCTTGGAGATTCCTAGTATTCTATTTTGAATCCTCGATCTGCTTCAAAGGCAAGCACCAAGAACACATCAAAAGGAGTAAGCAGAAATTTTACTTTAATAAAAACTGTTTAAAATTTGTGTACCTTCATATGTCTTCGGAGGTAATAAAGCCAATATATCATAAAGCCTTAAACGGACCATAGCTGCACTAGCTTTGAGATGAGCTCCATGGGCTTTAATTACTGATGGAATGCTATAGAATCAAAAGAGAAAAAGAGACGGCCAGAAATACTACAGTTGCTGAAAAGAGTCCTTTCAGTTTTCACAAAACGTGTCTCGAGTCGCGACAAGAAAACAACTATTCAGAAAACTACTCTGAGCAGTATTATTCAAACTTTCAATACATTTTCACAGGTAAATGTACTGAGCAAACTTTCTCTTTTTTTTAAAATGCACACTGCTGTAAATTGGATCCATGTCCCTCCTCAGAATAAACTCCTGTCTTTAATCAGAAGGGTGGAGGGGTTGGACAGCGTGGACTACACAACATCAAATCACAAAACCCAACCCCAAATTGTATTTTCAATTTTATTCTGTAAAACATCTGAAGTCTTTTCATTTGTACATTTCAGAAGAGAAGAATTTATTGATTAACATCTAGTAGACCACTATCTTAGTTTTCTCACTTCTTCCACAAGGATAAGCAAACTATGAACTCAAAAACTTGCTGAACTGGAAATCCAAAACACAGTTAACAAAAGTTACCATGGAGGCCCTTCAGCACTGACTATACAATAATATACTTTTACAAAGCTAACAACCATAAACACAATGCTCATAAAAGGCTTTTTCAACATGGACAAGCAGCAACAGCTCAGTGCTAGGTCAGAATATGAATTAAAACAAATTAGTTCTACTATTTCAGGCCCCAGAAAAGTCAAAAGTAAATAAAGAGCTGCCTACTTACTGTGACATCATTGTCATGGCACATTCTATTGGTGTCATCAACTTCCTGATCACATCCTCTGTAAGTAGCTCAGGACAGTGAGCAACAAAACTTCTCATAGCTAATAAAACAATTTAAATTAAAATTATACTGAGACATACAAATACAAAGCATAAGCAGGATACAGCTCCTGAGAGAACATCAACATGCAGCAACTCAATGTTCATTCAAAGACTCTGTGATACGTTTATAGAACTGTATGCCAAAACCAGGTAATGTTGATGAAAATCTGATACACCTCATTTCCTTTCAAAGCCAGCAGGGAAGTTATAGGGAGAAGACTTCTCCCTATAAGTCTTGGGATCATGCTTTGATTTACTGCTCACTCGTAATCTCGAGGTTTGACATTCTTACCGCACAGAGCTCCAGCACGGCCTTCCAGCGTTACTTGCCAAGTAAAAGAATCTCCTCTTGCCTTCTCTGCTTCCAGCTCCTTCAGCGAACGTGGAAACACATTTCGCCACAGCAGCAACATCTTAGGCAGATGATACCGAACAACAGAAGGACCTACACACACAATAAAAAAGCAACAGTATCATTAAAACTTGTATTTCATTATGCATGAACCACCTGACCTGAAGGCTTTTCCTCTTTAAGTTATTTTTCCCTTACTTCACCTCTGTTTCTTTTCTCCCTGCTTGAACAACAAAAAAACGATACAGGCAGCTTAGCCTATTGTAACCTGCTCATAAAATGAGCAGAAAAAATAACTGACAGCTACGGATTATATAACTGGTTTAATGGTCAAATTTAAAGACAACTTCTGAAAAAACTCCAGAGGATCCAGTGCAAGTGCATTAAGAATATATTGGAGAAGGATAACTGAAATAGTGCTACCCTCTTAGAAAAACATGACAATAAGCTGAGGAAAAAAGGGACGATTTAGGAAGCAGGATGAAACATGAAATGGCATTTGCTGAGAGATCAAAATACTGCAAAATGCAGCAGAACTTTATCCTATTTTCCAGTATAAAAAAATCCAAAAGAACCACTACTGCTTTCAAGAGAATACTTATACCCCCTTAAATATAGCTTCTGATGTTTTTGTGATGGCAGATATGAACACAAGGCTGGGGTTTTTTTAAGACAATTGCATGGCTTTTAAATGAGTAACATCTCTAAACAATACTGGTGTCTATCCAGAGACACACGTGCAATTTGTTGGAAAAGCTCACTATATTTTATTTATAGTCCATTTCTTCTATACCACCATATTAAGGAAGGGAGACTATGGGCAATTTTGCCCTTTTCATAGAATGACTAAAAGGCAGGGTTTCTAAAAACAGAGCAGAAGTCTTTTTTAGGTATGACACCTTCTACTGTCCTTCAGTTTACATATATACTAGTACTTCCCTTCTCCCCAGCATGAACAACACTGCTGAAATACTGTTTCTCTTGGTATAAATACTTTTGTGCTACATACCACACCGATTGTATGTAGAGACCATTTGCCACAGTGGATAATCAGAAATGTTGGAGAAGCATTAAAATAGAATAAAAAGCAACTGTTTTTACAAACCTAAAGTCATAAGTGCTCCAAGTAAAAGCCATCCAGCCTGAGTCCGCTGCAAGGAGAGTCTGCTGTTTTGTGCAGCAGTTCGTAACAGATCCTCAGCAATACTGACCACCATCTGTACCAATGAAAAAACAATGGATTTGAAAAATATAAATTAAGTCACTGCAAGCTACCGCTACACATCCACCCTATAGACTATATATATATAAAGATGTTCTCAAATTATTTAAATTGACCCTCTATAAAGAATGGAGGCAGATGACATTTAATGAGTGATAAGCGTTATGCATATGCCAATACAGGCAGAAACACTCTCTTCAGCAATTATTCATTCATATGCTAAACAAGAATGTACATTTGAAAGAGAAAAGGCAAAAAAGCTGGTAAATGTTGCAACTTCATTACTATAAGCACACACTCTGGCCATTGTTCTCTCGCTAGACAGAAGTTTAATTTCAGTAATGCTTTAACCCATTACCATGTCATGCCACACGCTTTGCAAAGTTATTACATCTAGACAATAAAGTAACTTTTAATTCACTCACGAATGAAACACCCATCTCACCTTTCCTTTGGCATGAGGAATACCTAAGGGACACTGATGCACACCACCTAACAAAGCAGCCATTGCAAAACTGTAGCCACTAACAGCCTCAGGGGAGGTCTTCAGGTTGTTGAGTCTTTCTGCACATCTGTCTAAAAATGGAGTCAGCTGAAAAGGCAATGCCACAGCTACGCACCGCAAGCACCACGCAGCTGCAAGCCGAGCAGCCATGCTGGGATGAAGAAGAACTGAAGTTACTGTCTCCAACAGACCTACAGAGGAAAAGTCCTAAAGTTACAATGCGCTTTTTAATATACATAGGCTAGTAAACTGCATCAATACTGGACTGAGAACATGAAAGTTAAGAAAGTCACAACTCAAGTACTTCAATTTTATAATCTGGCCACCTTCTTTAAGGAAGGACAGAAGTGTTACTGGCATTATGCAGCCGCAAGTCAGGCTTTACCAGCAAAGCTGGAGCTGCCAGAGCCATAGCAATGGGGAAGAGGCAGTAATCCTATGCAAGGGAACAGGCACTAGATGACACAATACCTACAATCTGCTCATCTTTTACACAGATTGCCAGTAACAGAGCAACAGCGAGACTGGTCTTTGGTTTTGCTTCACATCGTAGACAAGCGCACACTATAGATGTCACTGACTGCTGTACTCTGCTTTTGACAAAGTCCTCTTTTACCTGCACCAAGTTACCATCCCTCTATCCTTTCTGAAGCTCCATGCCTGGCTAATCACACTTTCTAATCACAAGCTCTTCAGTCCAATCCGTCTCCACACCAATACGTTCCTTCATCCAGATCTCTCATTTTGCAAACTCCTACTTCAAAGCCCACAAGCTATATCGCTTGCTTTCTCTGTTGAGGGAGAACAACTCCTACTTGCTTACTTCACAGAAGCTAGCAGAAATAGTACTGATACCCAGTGCCTTCTGTTCGTATGGGGCACAGCAATCAGAAGGGACAAATACGAGCATAATCTTCCCCACCCCATAGTTGCAGCAACATCAGCATAAGAACGTCATATGCATCAAAACAACAATCTACATAATGGGATATCTAAAGGAGCTTGCACTTCCACTGGGAAAAATATAGGCATCCATAAACTGAAAAAAAAAATTAAAACTGCAACATTACAGCACAAGTATGGATTCTGATGTTAAAGTAAGAAGAAAATTCCACACCAACCCTAGTCAACTTAGGCCAAATAACTAGCTTTTTAAAATGGGACTGTGCACAGCTTCATCTAGACAAAATATTCTTAAACCTCCCCACAGAAAGTTGGTATCTGAAGGCAAAACAGCTTTCCAGGAGCAGATATTTCACACTTTATATAGCAAAACAATATATTTTACATGAAATCATTATCGAAACAAATCAATGCTAAAAATCACAACTTTACTTATCCTACAATACAGGTTCAGGCAGGCATCAATCAGAATAGCTGCTTAATACTCTGTAAACAGGAACTAGAACCAGGGTACTAAACACAATGAGCTGGACAAACACAGCTATATGAAATATTACAGGGAGTGCCAGTTTCGTCAATTTATTCCTTTCATATTACTTATTTAATTAGATTTCATGATATTTTGTATTCATTCCTCACATATCTCCTTTAATCTATTTTAATGTATTTGCATACCAATAGAGGGCTCTTGAATAAGAGGAGATGCGGTGGCATTCAGACTCTGAACCAGGCTACCCAGTTCCTGGAGGGCACACACCATTACATGCTGGCTTGCAGCTACATCAGCAGCTCCTGATTTGTTTTCACTGTTGGCATCATTCACTACTGCTTCTGCAGAAAACAAAACAAAAGCGTCACGATTAACTACCATCTGAATCACACCTGAACATACACAGGACAGAAAGGGACGGTTTAGTTTTGACATTAACCCTATATTAAAACAAAACCACAGGACAGGTCATAGTGTGAACTTGCAAAGCCAAAGACATTCTGAAGAGAAATGGTTTTACAGATATCAGCCAAACACAATAATCAAAAGACCATGAAATAGTAGATGCCCAGCAGTTACTACAGATAGCAGTGCACTAAGAGGTAGGATTAATAGTATAACCCAGGAAAAGCAAGTACACGCATATACAGTATGTTTGTATTGTATCTATACACAGTAACTGAAAATATAACCTTGACGTATCTAAATTCTGCACACAAATTCACATGCATATATATGGAAGAAAACAAAGCCCTCTGGCCTTCAGCAAATTTAATTAATCTCAACCTCTAATCATCTTAAAATTATCCAATTAAGTTTCTAGACCCCACTACAGGTTCTTTTGCCTACATATCATCCCAGGAGCAGCAACTGCGACTTCAAAGAAAAGGGACTTCAGTATCAGCTTACTGTTTCTATGTCTGCTATAGGACAAATTTACAAACTTATATGAAGGGAAACAATCGTTATCAATTAAAAATCAGAGAATCATAGAATCCTTTGGTTGGAAGAGACCCTTGGGATCATCGAGTCCAACCATCAACCCTACTCTACAAAGTTCTCCCCTACACCATATCCCTCAACACCACATCTGATCTACTCTTCAAATACGTTCAGGGCTGGTGACTCCACCACCTCCCTGGGCAGCCCATTCCACTGACTGACCACCTTCTCTCAAGAATTTTTTTCTAATGTCATGTCCAGCCTAACCCTACCCTGCTGCAGCTTGCAGCCATTCCCTCTTGTTCTGTCGCTAATTGCCTGCAAGAAGAGACCAGCACCAACCTCTCTGCAATGCCCTTTCAAGCAGTTGTAGAGAGTGATGAGGTCTCCCCTCAGCCTCCTCTTCTTCAAACTAAACAGTCCCAGCTCCCTCAATTGTTCCTCATAAGACTTATTCTCCAGGCCTCTCACCAGTTTCATTGCCCTCCTCTGTACTCGCTCCAGCACCTCGATATCTCTCTTGTGCTGAGGTGCCCAGAACTGGACACAATACTCAAGGTGTGGCCTCACCAGTGCTGAGTACAGGGGGACAATCACCTCCCTACTTCTGCTGGTCACACTATTTCTTATGCAAGCCAGGATGCCATTGGCCTTCTTGGCTACCTGGGCACACTGCTGGCTCATATTTAACCGCTTGTCGATCAGCACCGCCAGGTCCTTTTCTGCCAGGCGGAATCCTTCCCATTTACCATCAAATTCAAACAAGCCAGTTTTACATTCTCAGTTTTCAAGCAGAACTTACATTTTGGATATCGTATTTCAAACACAAAGCAGCTCAATTATCTTTTACCATAACTACATTACTCCTCGCAGTAGAAGAAAGCTGAAAAGCGGGTGACCCAGTAAAATGACAGCAACTTTCAACGGGTCTCAAAGAAAAACGGTTCTTACCCACTGCCTTCATTTGTTTACCAATGGCTTGACATATATCTTTAGCAGCTGCAATCTGTGCTTTCTCCCCAAGTAAGCTGCCCACAGTTGCTCTCAGGATAAAGGAGACACATCTTCGAGAGTAAACTGCCTCCACGTGGGTCTGAGTTGCACGAGGATGGGAGACCAGGTCAAGCACATGGGACAAAAACGTAGCGAAGTTGCGCTCCAACCACTGACCTCCTAATGTTGTAACAAAGACAACGTAGGCCTGCAAATTTAGAAGTTATATACAGATCCAATTAAAAGAGAAACGAGGATATATTCAGTCACTGGAGTCTGAAGACTACAGTTATGCATTATGTAGTACAGCAGTGACACCAAGTAGCAATAAGCAGCCCTAATGAGGTTAAGAAAGATGAATCAGTACATTAGATTGGTCTTTGTTGTTGAAGCTAAACTGCTTCCAGTGCCAAGAGTAGCTCCTGTACTGCTTCATACACCATCAAGTGCAAAATACTCTTTGTATGACAGCAAGAAAATCCAGTCCACTGCTCTAAATGTGTCTAACAACACTAATCTGTGTCAGTAACACCAGCAACATGAATGTGTTCTAAATAACATTAAATAACCAGGCATTTTTGCCAAGTTCACCTGAAAGAGGGTAAGAAAAATAAAAGGATTTCACACAATACCCTACAATCAAAAAATCTGGTGTCTGGCAAGTTACTGCAGTGTATTCAAATATATGTCAGGGTGAGAATGACCACATTTGAAGAGATACTGCTGCCACCTTTCTCTATCAGACAAGTGGAGCCTCCACACTCAGTAGATTTCACCTACTCAAGACAGACATATGGAGAGAAGAAATGTACTTTAACAGATTAGGGCTGCAAACTTCACCCAGCAGCTGAAAAGAGAGCCAGCACACACAAAAGGACAACAGCATGCCCTCTCTAAAAAGAAAGAGAATACAGAGTGAAGTCTTTAGCACGCTACATTTTCAAATATTTTTGTTACTCCCACCTAATACACACTGATCAAATAACCTTTCCTCAACAGGTATTTTATTTTATTGTTACTGCACATCATCATAAAAGAAAGCAGTTTAGGTGGACGACACTGCATGTACATCTCACAGAACAGGTAAGTCAAATTAGACTTGTGAGTTAACTTATAAACAAAGAACAGAAGTGTGTATTTTTTTATACTAGAAGGGCTACAGTTATCTATAAATGGTATCGTATTATAAAAAAAAGTTTTAAAAAAGTAAAAAAAAAAAAAACATCTTATGACAAACCTGTGTAACACCAACTCGCACTTCCCTATTGACAGATCCTCCTACTTTTAACATCTCTCCACCGCTCTTTAGGAAACCAGATCCCCCTCGCAGAAATCCTGTGGCCATCAGCTCCAAGACCTCCTCCAGCGTAGCTCTCTTCACGTTCTGGCGCATCACTTTTGCGAAAAGAAAAGCCATCATTTAATCCCAAAGTTCCAGTCAATACAAGCAGTAATCTTGAAATCAGACTTGTCCATTCAAAACTGTCTTGGCAAACGTAAATCTAGCCAACATTTCAGATAACAGCTTGTTTCCATGTTTAAAAAATAAGCTACTTTCCCTAGCTGATATTTGATAGTTTGCTCCCTCTTTCTTTTCATGACTACAACAGGGATTCTGCACTGTCTGCTCTTTGTAGCTTACAGAATATAAAAGCAAACAGTCCACCTACAGTCCACCTTCCATCCACCAGAACAACGTATCATGCAACACTATCATGTAATACAGTACTGAAAGTGTAGTTTGTCCACTTGGAAATGGAATCCAGAAAGATTTGTACCTGTTGCTTGTTTTGGTATCAGTGCTGTAGCCATGACCGTCCCCAAAAGCTTGGACACTGCAACTCGCACACCATAGTTTGAGCTTTCCAGAGCTTTAAAGCACAGAGTTGCAACATTCTCTAGTTCAGCTGTCCACATAAACACCGCTTCATTCTGTAATTCCAGCAGACACTGTAGGAAAAAGCAGACTTGCTGAGCACCAATGGAAACCATTCTTACCTTTTATCTAAGTATCAGTGCAATCGTCAGGTTTATTCAGCAAACATTTTAATATGAATATTTTAAGAGTTAATTTCCACAGACATAGACTCTCCCATTTATCCAATAACTTAGCTGAATAAGCAGATTCGAGGAACAGGTTAATACATAAACAAAAATGAAAAGAGGAAAGCACAACAGAAGAACCATGTTACCAAAAACTTCTCCCAGCGAGGCTCAGGGATAAGGTATTCTACCTCATATTTGTTTACAGAGTAGGGAAGACAGAGTTACAGCACCTCCATTTCCATTTAATAACTCCAAAGAGTCTGAGCCTTCAGTGTAAACTAGTTAAGACAGACATTTGCCTGAGTAATTACCAAATTTCCTATCACAAACAACAGGTCACACTTCAACTGCAAATTTTTGCTGCAGTCACAGCACAAGAGTTTCTAAGACTGGTGAGAAAGACACGCACCTTAGCCACTGCGCATCGTACAGCCATAGATCTGTCCGTCAACAGAGATCGGGCATTCTTATAAATATCACGATGACAAGAAGCTGCTGCTCCTCCGAGTCCATTTAGGACTTTCTGTAAACTCATCAGAATTTCACTGCGGCCCTGAGACTGCACAGAGACACACACACACAAATATTTATGCGAAAATGTGGACACAGTACTCCTATCAAGAACCAGATGCATAATTCTACATTTTCCTGCTTCTGTGCAGGAATATTTTGGGGAACATTGATAAGATAGTTCACTGAAGTCATATACATCTGATATCTAGCTGGTTTTAGGCAGCAGTAAGCACTAAACACAGTTTTACTAAAACTTCCTCAGTTGTGACATAAATTAAGATGACCTAAGGCGATCCAACAAATTGGTCCTAGACAAGGTGCTTCTGTCCCGCCCCACCAATTATCATCTGCAGCCTTGGGAAAAAACAGTTGACATGAGAGAACAGGAAGCCCAAGTAGTCAACCTGCACACAGACAGGCACTTACAGTTGGTGGGCACAAAGGAAAAAAAAAAAAATCACATAGGTACGATGACACAGCTGAAGAAAACAGCTGCCAGGACAAAATTCCCATAACCAGTACTCCTGCCAACTTGTCATAGATCTTCTTAAAAAAGAAGAAGAAACCCAAACAAAAAAGAAAAACCAGACAACTTTTGCAATTTTAATTACTGCTGCCACTGTGAAGGAACTATTGTAGTACTTCTATGACAAAAGTCCAAACTCTGCAGTAAAAATATATGCATGTGTTTAACTTAATACTAACTATGTAAGTTTTTCTAGGTAGAAGACAAAGAATCTAGGCATTTTGGCAACCTCTTTTGGAGGAAGCAGGTTTCAGTTGAAATGGAATCCAGACTATAAATATAAAATAATCTGAAACTTACCTCCGCACTTTTTAGAGACTTTAAAAGATTATTCACTGTTTCTGGGAAAGAACTACCCAGCATTCTGCCCATTTTTTCATAAAATGCTCCAACACATGCCACAGCAGCCCTATGAAAAAAGGCATTAATCACTGTACTCTTTTCTGCATGATCTAAATGAAGGCAAATTATTAAATAGAAATGTATGTTTTAATCATCATTGATTAATAAAAATCAAGTTATTATCCACTACTTATACTGGCTGTTTAACACAGTGCATTTCAACCATTTTTCAGTTTACCAAAAAAAGTAACAGAAAAGTTATTAGCTTCTAAAACCATACATGTATCTGAACGGGTGTTATTAGAGGATCTACACATGCAGTGGAAAATTCTGGAGAAGACAAGCATACACTGAAATCTCAGCAAGATTAGGGCTCTGTGTTTCAATAAATTGTCTCTTTTCCAATACCTGCAAGATAACACCTTCCTTCAATATACCCTGACACATTTTTCTAGATACTGAGTGATGGCCATAGTTTAAGCCTCAAATTCAAATGCATGAATTATTGCAAGACATAAGAAAACACACATGCACCATAAAAATCACTGGATCCACAAACAGTTATATACACGTTTTCCATGCCCTACCAGTAGACAGTGGGAATATTTTAACACGGGACTGCAGTTACATACACAAATTGCTCCACAGTCACGGAAGCAGCTCCTGAAAGCACACACTTTTTCATAACGAAGAAACAAGGCTTCTTTTTAAAGCTGAAATTCTGGGGTTAATGACTTTTTAGTGAAGCTATGTGTTACAAAGTCATTACAGCCTACCCCTTCCCTTAATGGGCATGCCTCTTACATAATTCTTCACCAAACTGAAGTTTGAAAACCACATAGTACAAAGCCTGCTGGATTACCACTTCAATGGGTAGTGTAAGTTTCAGAGCACCTTATAGTACAAAACCCTTCACACTGATACAAGTCGCTCACAGAGTTGCAACAGTTCCCAATAAAAGGAGCACAGCATCTGCCAAAACAGCAACTATTTTAGACTTTATTGTTCAACCCTATTGCTACGGTAATATCTAAAGGCAAACCCAAATTTGGGCTCACTAGACACTGTGAACACATGAACCAGTGTGTGTGGGAAAGTGCTCAAAATAGCTTCAGCAAACACTGTTTGTGGCATTAACCAAAATCCTACCAGTGAGACTGCTCCTACACATAAAGCCAAACTGTATCATACATAATGCACACACACATCCAGGTACACAGACTCTGCTTGAGAAACTCGGGCTGTGTATCACAGTAAATGAATATAAACAGGGAATACTTGAATGGAACAAAAAAAAACTTGAACATTTGGTTAAAATTCTCTTGGCACAGGTAATGCTCGTTTGACATCCTGCAAGTTCCATCTTAAAGTTTTACATTAGAAGAGGGGAGATTTAGAGTAGATACCAGAGAAATTCTTTCCTGTGAGGGTGGTGAGGCACTGGAACAGGTTGCCCAGAGAAGTTATGGATGCCCCATCCCTGGAAGTGTTCAAGACCAGGCTGGATGGGGCTTGGAGCAACCTGGTCTAGTGGGAGGTGTCCCTGGCTGTGGCAGCAGGGTTGGAAACCAATGGTCTTTAAGGTCCCTTCCAACTCTAACCCTTCTATGATTCTAAACGAGGTACCTGAGCACAATCAGTAATAATCCCAACCGGGGAATTTCTTCACTATGTTACTTCATCAGTTGTTCTCCCCTCCATGACATAGGTGTATGAAGAAACATAAGATATCCCCTTGCCTAGAGGAAAGCATCTCACTTTCAGGCAGCAATGTATGTGTCACCTTTGAGTCCTGCCCTCCACAATCTCAATCCTGCCCTTTTCTCTGCTGTATTAGGTACACGTAAACTCCTGGACCAAAAATTAAGTATAAGTAAACACCATGTGCACATATACAAGCAGATTCTTTGCTTAAAAATCACACCCCTTTCTCTAATAATATTAAACATACAGTTTTGTGGGTAGGTAGGCTGCAGTATCATCTTTGCTCTTGATGATGTCATTACACTTGTCAAGCGTCTGGAAAACAGTAAATGTGTCTCCAATGCTGTAGAGAGCAGCAAGGTTTTTTGCTAGTAGTTTTCGCGTAGGTGGCCCAGGGGAACTGCTGATGAGTCCTGTTAGCTGTTCTACGAGTTTCTTCTGCTTTTCCTTGACATCTGTCTGTTGATGGACCAAAAATTAAGAAAAAAGAAGAGTACTTTAATCCTATGTCTTGCCTCTAACACCCAGAAAAACCTGCAAGAGATTGAAGTAAATCTTATGCCACTCCCACTCATATGCAATTCAGCAAATTGCTTGTCTCACAGAGATTTGAGATACATTCAGTAGCAGAGAGATGTCAAATGCTCAGAATTAGCTGTTACCCTATTTACTTTTTTAAAGCACTTACTAAAAATACAGCAATACCCACCTAGAATATCTTCTAATCCAGTTTACATCACAAATCCCTACTCCAGGAGGGAAGGTTGTGCCTTCCAAGTATTTAGAATCATAGAATCATTTTGGTTGGAAGAGACCCTTGGGATCATCAAGTCCAACCATCAGCCCTACTCTACAAGCTCTCCCCTACACCATATCCCTCAACACCACATCTAATCTACTCTTAAACACAGTCAGGGATGGTGACTCCACCACCTCCCTGGGCAGCTGATTCCAATGACTGATCACTCTCTGTGAAATTTGTAACAATGAAGAACTCAAACTGAGCTGTGTATCATATAACAGAGAGTCATACTGATTGCCTACAACTAAACAATTAAAAGCTACAAACTAATACAGAAACTTTTCAGGCTGAATCTAAAATCATACAGTTATCACCTGGCAATTACCTGTCAACTTTCTCTACCATGAAATTAATAAAAATGTTTTAGAAAAAAGGGGAAAACAACATCAAGTTACCTTGTTAGCAGCTACCAGCACTTTATCCAGAAATCTTAACCACTCAAAGATAAAGACGGGTCTCTTCGCTTCTGTGATTTGAGCTAAAGCTTCCTCATTCAGTAACAAACTATGAGCCAGCTCCATAACTGGTTAAATTTCAGTTTCCTTGTAAATTTCTGTAGCAACTCTAAAATAAAAATGTAAATATTATTGTATAACGCAACAATACAAAGCTTTGAAAATCAAACAAAAATATGAAGATGAAATCTGTAGATTACAGTATCATGGCTCCAGCCTGCTTAGACTTGTCTTACCTACACATTCTCACCTAAAAACTATTCATGTATTTACAATTGAGTATGTCCATTAGTACTTCAGGGGTCAGAGTTGTTAATTGTAAAAAGAGCACCTACAGGCAACTTCAGGGTCCTAACTCCTAGCCAAGCAAAATATACTGAAATCTCTGTTTACAGAAAAAAAAGAAAAAAACAAAACAAAACACAGAAGAGATAAGAGTCACCTCACTGTTTTCCTGTTACCTAAACAGAATAAGGATTGTTGCTAATCAAAAATCTTGACCAGACTCCTGAAGCCTGGGCGTGAATTTGGCCACCTTAGAATAGAATCATAGAGTCATAGAATCATTTAGGTTGGAAGAGACCCTTGGGATCATCGAGTCCAACCATCAGCCCTACTCTACAAAGTTCTCCCCTACATCATATCCCTTAACACATCTCCTAACTGACTCTTAAACACAGTCAGGGATTAAGGACGTGTCAGGACCTTCTCAACATCTTCAACAAACAAGGCTCTTTTCTTCATTGCCTATCACAAGTAGAATATTCCCCCCCCTCAAAATGTTAAAGAAGGAGGAACAGTGACAGCATTTGGGACCACTGACCTAATACTTCCCACATCCCACTAGCCTTGCTTTAAGGGCCATACAAATAGGCCCTCAGGAACCCAGCAAGCCTTATGTGTGAGGGACTGGAATACAAGCAGCAGCCAAATGACTGCAAGCCTCCCCAGCAGGAGATCAGAGATCACTACCACAGATCAAACACCTGAGATCCTGCTCAAACACTGAATAGGAGGCTGGGCAGCAGCAAAGCACTACCAACAGCACACTATCACTGTAAGCAAACACTCTGCAGACAACTTAACCTTAGCAAACCACTTTTAAAACAGGTATAGCTGTTTAACACAGAACAGCTAGGGAAAAAAACCCAAAACTTACCTAAAATCCATAAAATAAAGCCAGCCACCTTCACCAAAACAATAAATAAAAAAAAAACTCAACCGAAACAAAAAAACCCAAAATTTGAATGCAGTCATGCTGAAACTAGGATCTTGGGCAAAACAGAAAAAGCAAAGCAACTAAAGGAGTATTACGCAAGACATCATCTATCGACAGCTTCAGCATTCCAGTTGTGCTCTCAAGTGCTGACAGCTGCTTCCTCATTCATAGTCAAACCCAACAATTTATTTTAAGTCAAATGAAGTGATTTACATTATTTTATTAAAAAAAGAAAAAACAACAACAACAAAAAACCCCAAACAGTCCCCAGGTTAAACAGTAGTAAAGCGTGACATCTTAATTCTACAACTGTATTGGCACTATGGTTCTAAATTTACCTTAATGATGTGGTGCTAATGAAACTAAAGCATCACAGTGTCTATGACACTAAACTTGTTCCCACCTCTTTGGTAATTTGATAGTATTTTTCACAACATACATCTCCAGTGACAGATGTTTCACACCTGGAAGCACAAACAGCCCTCCCTGACACCTCCAAAGACATCTTCTGGTTTTTTGCCTTTTTTTTTAAAGTCCTAAGTAATTGAGGAGGCGTTGCCAGTCAACTACACAGATCACCTTGAAACACCTTTACACCGAGAACGGAGAGAAACGCCATGAATGACAGTGCAATGATTCTTTGGATGTCACCCCAGAGATCTACATTGCTCCTCACACCTGCTCAGCACGATAGTACCTTGTGGCAATACAACCCATTACTCCTTTTCCCCCTGGCCTTTAGAACCACCAAACTCTTACACGCCATCCATATGCTCCCTTACCTTTTAATCTAAATGTAGGAACCACAAGCTCGGAGTGACCAGATCGGTCCCTTTGTTCAGCTGTGCCGCTGAAGCGCCACAGATCGGATACGAGAACAATTGAACAAATATTCAACAAACTGGAGACTCCGAGCCTACCACCCAGCTACGCAGGCAGACAACCCACAGCTCACCCACCCTGCCCGAACTTTTGCTCCAAGAATCAGGAAAAGACCCAGGCACCAAGCTGCACCGGTTCTGGTGAGGGCTGGGTGCTCCTGTGCTCGTTACAAGCAATACAGACAGCGCTGTGTCCCGCTGCTGGCCCACCACAGCCAAAGAGCAGCCAGTCAGTTGAGCTGAAGCACTTCCCGGTCTAAGGTGAGGCAAAACCAATTTTCTGTTCAGTAATTTTACTTTTTAGCTAAGCCTCTTCTCACAGAGATTATAAAACCTCCAGCTGCACTAGAGCTCCCTTCCATTCTCCAGCTGTCCTCTGTAGCCGAAATCACCCCTTCAAACGCCCAGCACAGGTGCACTTCAGCGGACAACGGGCAAGTTTAGGAGCGGTGACCTCCTCCTGAAGAGCTGCCTCAGGTGGAGCAGCTGCTGTGCCGGGACCCTTCTGCCTGTACCGGTTACGGTAATAAGCTGTAGCTCCTCTCCCTGTGCTCCTTGCCCGGCTCCAAAGCCCCTCAAGACGTTAACCCCTCAAGGCCGCGTTACAGCGGGAGCTCCACACCAATTCCTCGGCAGAGGAATCGGGCCGAAAGGCAGCCAGAAGAGCGCTGCCTTCCACGCGCACCCCCGCGTACGCACGTACA